>JAYJMB010014995.1:0-45552 GCA_036873735.1 Pouteria campechiana
CCCTTACTCACACTACTACAGAAAATTAGATTGGAGCAAGGTTCTAAATTTGGGTGCCCACGACAGCACCACCAATGCTGGTTGCTTTGCATTCATCAAAGAGAATCTTCACTTTGACAGACAAACAGTGACTCGATTGATTCCTTTTCATTTGAGCTTTGACCATAGCAAGACTTCGTCTCTTGGTTCTGCACTCGCCTAAGTTATTTGATTCATTTTCATTTAAGCTTTAACCATAGTAGTACTTTGTCTCTTGTTTCTATACTCGCCTAGGTTATTTATCTTTTCAGTTAGATAGATTTACACCTTGGAATATCTTCTGTATGTTCATTTGCCCACGAGCTCTATAACCTGATTTTATATGCTAAATGCATGACAATAACCATTAGTACATAGTCTTTAATCAAGTTTTATTATCGAAACCATGCATTTATGCTAACACTCACAAGATATAGGTAGTGGTAAATTGGCCTAAACTGAATAATGTGGTAGAAGTTAGAAGTTTTCTTAGATTTACTGAATATCATAGAAGGTTTGTAGAGGAATTCTCTACAATTGTTATGCCGTTGACCAAATTGACTTGGAAAGGAATTTTGTTCAATCAGATAGAAAGTTGTGAGGAAGTTTTTCCGGAATTCGAAAGGCAGTTGGTAGAAGCACCAGTATTGATAGTACCGTTTGGACGGGGAGGGTTCGTGATTTATAGTGATGCTCCTAAGAAGGGGCTTAGTTGCATATTGATGTAGAATAGGAATGTGATAGTCTATGCATCTAGGCAGTTGAGGTCACATGAACAGAATTATCCAACCCATGACTAGGAACTGACAGCGATTATCTTTGCATTGAAAATATAGAGACACTATTTATATGGTGAAAAATATGATGTTTATACTAATCTTAAGAGTTTGAAATGCATTTTTACTCATAAGGAATTAAATATGAGACAAAGGCGATGACTGGAATTGTTAGAAGACTATGACCTGAATATTCACTATCACCCTGGAAAGGCTAATGTGGGGGCGGATGCCTTGAGTAAAAAATCTAGGAGTAGCATGGCTTGTATGCTCACTCAGAAAGAAGAGTTATTTAAGGAACTAAGGAACTTGGATTTACATGTGGGAGTGAAAGGCTTAGTTGCCCAAATGTGTCAGTTGAGAGTGTAGCCGACCCTAATAGATGAAATCAGACAAGCCTAAGAAGAAACTACATACAAGGAATTCCAAAAGTTGAAATATAAGGCCCTAAAAAATGAAGTACCAGATTTTCTATTGGGTGTAGATAGTATTCTAAGATATAGGAATCAAATGGTGATTCATAGAGGAGTTACAATTACATAGAAAATACTTGAAGAAACTCATTATTCTCCTTATATTATCCACCCTGGTAACACAAAGATGTATCATAATTTGAAATGAAATTTTAGGTAGAATTGTATGAAAAATGATGTAGCTTAGTATGTAGCTGAATGTTTGACATGCTAGAAAGTCAAGGCTGAGCACTAGACGCTAGGTGTGTTATTGCAGTCTATTGAAATTCCTAAATAGAAGTGGACTGATATTACTATAGATTTCATTACAAGCTTGCCAAAAACAATAGCTAGTTATGATAGCATTTGGGTGATTGTAGACAGATTAACTAAAGTGGCTCATTTTATACAGGTTAAAACAATATTTGCTATACAGAAGTATGCTTTGATGTATCATAAGGAAATATTGAGGCTGCATGGTGTGCCTAAAATGATTATCTTAGATCGAGGATCAGTGTTTACTTTTAAATTTTGGAAAGCATAGCATAAAGCCATGGGTTCTCAATTGGACTTTAATAGTACTTATCACCCTTAGATAGATGGGTAGACCAAACACATGAACCAGTAGTTAGAAGACATGCTCAAGGCATGTGTCCTTGAATGGGGTAAACATAGAGTCAGTATCTGATCTTCATTGAGTTTGCTTATAATAACAGTTACCATTCTAGTATTCAAATAGCACCTTTCAAGGCATTATATGGCCGAAAATGTAGATCACCCTTGTATTGGAATGAAGTGGGTGAGAATGCACTAGTTAGCCCATAGATGATTGTAGATACGGTAGAGAAAGTCACTAAGATAAAAAAAATGATTCAGATTGCTTAATCACATCAAAAGAGCTATGCAAGTGTATAAAGACGTGACTTAAAATTCTAGGTGGGAGACAAGGTATTCTTGAAGGTGTCTCCTAGGAAAGGTGTGGTGAGATTTGGCACCAAAGGTAAACTAAGTCCAAGATATGTTGGGCCTTATGAGATCTTAGAACAAATTGGGAGAGTGGCATATTGAGTTGCATTGTCACCATCATTGAGTGGAATACATGATGTATTCCATATTTCATCATTGAGGAAATATGAGTCAGATCCTTCCCATGTATTGAAACCAGAGGACATCAAAATTGGGGAAACTTTACAATATGTTGAAAACTAATCCAAATAATGGATGGTAAAGAAAAGCAATTAAGGAATAAATTCATTCACCTAGTAAAGATTCAATAGAGTAATCACATTGAAGATGAGGCAACATGGGAACTAGAGGACATGATTGTCATGCCCCACCATTCCGAAATGCGACCCTCATTATTTGCCTTTATTTTCACCTCAACTTGCCCACTTTTAGGTTGGGGGTGCTCGGGTCCCATTCTAGGACACCTTTACATGTCATCATTCCCATTCCCAGTTTACAAATTTAAATGAAATTTATATAAAAAATTAGACAGAGTTTCCCCAAAAAATATCAAAATCAGAACCTAATATACATCAATTATCAAAGAAATTTCTAAAATCCAACTCATAATTCTATTCAATTAAAATTCTAACAAATATATCAAATCTTAAATCATTAAGATGGCCCAACTTACCCACAACCCAAAATCTATTCACCCTAGGGGAAATATATCATGCTATCAGAATGTTATACATTATTTACTAAGACATGCCATTCCACTTCTTTAATACATCAAATACAATTTTACACAATTGCACAAATTCACATTTAAAAAAATATACAATGGGATTCTAATCCCAACATTTAGTCACACCACAGGAATATGTCTTCTAGTCATACTTACCAGTCTTAATCCACAATGGAGATTCTTCACTTGGCCTGTCAGCTAAAAATTAAACAAGAAGGCATGAGTCTAGGCAACTTAGTAAGTAGACAAAGGTCATCAACAATAATTAATTCACAATGAGCATGTTTCATATTAAACAATTGATATTCATCATTATAAATAATCACAACGAACATATGTTCATCAATTAATACCAAACAATTAAATCCATGTTATCCTCATCCAACTAATCAATCTCATATTACATCAAACTTCAAATTAAATATACAACAAAGGAATACTTTCTATCCCTCATATTAGATATCCAAGGCTAGACCAAACATCAATTAATCATTCAAAGGGATACCCATTATTCCTAATAAGTAAACAACATCAATCTTAAGCAAATATGGGATATCCACTATCCCCAATCAAATTCATACAAATGGGCTAATTCCCATACACTCAACAAAACATGCCCGGATTTCACACAAAAGGGATAAACATTATCCTAGCCATTTAACAAAATTAAATGCCTACTTACCTATTGAAAAATCATCATACACTCTTCCAGCTTCATTCCTTTTCAGTCTTCTCAAATCATCCTATACAGGGCAACAATCTCATTCATTTATAAACATAGCTTGAATTGATCTTATTGCTAATCATGTCTATTTTCCAAATGTATAATTGCATTCTCATCAATATACAATAAAAATCAATGTACTCGACATATAGTTACCATTTACAACATACTACTTAAACTTTAAGTCCTAAATGACTTCTATAAGGGTCTTAAGATTACAATCAAACTCAATTTATCTTTCATTGGGACATTTTATCAAATGGCTAATAGGCACAATATAAATCATACATTTTAGCAAGAATTTTTATGGAATTCCATTTCCAATCATATGTAATCATCATATAATATAACTGACATGTAATTAACTTCAATAACAATCTAATTAAATATTTAATGTTATCAATTTGTGGCTCACAAAGCCCAAACACAAAACCCTCTTTAACCCCTAACTAGGGCATAATCATAATTTCAATTCCACTAGTCTAATTCAGTCTAAACATATTCTAAAACATGATAAACATGCCATTATACCTTTACCCCATGGTTAATTTCACAAAAATCAGGAAACTCCTAATTTTCACTATGCACAGAAACCCTAACCATGCTAAATTTGAAATTTCTTATGCCAAATTGCCATAATCACTCTATTACATCATTCCCCATTGGATTTATAATCATATAACTCAATTTAATCCCAAAAATCCATTATATGCAAGTTGGGTTCCAAACCCTAAAATTCAAAAATCTAAAATTTGGTTAGGAGATTGGGCTTACCTTCACTTACATGCATAGACGTCTTTTATAAACGAAGGACCAAACTCTCAGCTCCATGTTGCATCTTCCATTTGGTGGAAATCGAATATTTTTTCCATTTTTCATTGTTGAAATAGCTTAAACTCGGGTTCAAATGGGAGATCAAGTTATTTTCCATTTAGATAAGGTAATTTCATATCAAAAACATGCACGAGTTTGGGGCATTGGAAGAAAAAAAAATGGAACAGGATGAGAAAAATGGGACGGAATAGCATTTAAAAAGTCAGATTTTTTGGTGCTCAGTAGCACTATTAAATTGATGCTGCAACATTAAAAACCTATGTCGTGGCATCAACTCATTGGATAGGCAAAATTTCTACCTTACTGAAGTGATGCCGTGGCATCCAGTCTAATGTCGTGGCATCCAACTAGCTGGATGCCCTATGTTTTCCTCTTCTGGAACAATGTCACGACACTACTTTCTTATGCAGAGGCATCGACTTGCTGTCTAATTTTTTTAATGGATTTTCCTCCACTTTAAACCTAGATTTTTGTCATGTATTTAATCCCTCATTAATTATGATAAATGAACATAATAAATTCACAAATTTACACAAAAATCCTCACTCAAATACTATAAGTTCACACCTAATTGATCATCCTCCCATCTATAACTTTGCTTATTTCAACTTTTCTCATAAACTCACTTAATTCATATCAATTTTCAAATAAAATTCATATAATTACTATTCAAATCATCTCAAATACCCAATTATAAGTTTTGACAAAAATTTTCCTCATTTTCAATACCCTAGGTGTTACAATGATGAAGGCCAAATACCTGTATCTATGGAACAATACTTAATGTTTCAAGGTCGAAACATTTTGTAAGGGGGTGGAATATGACACCCCAGAATCTTTTGGTAAAACAATTTCTTTAAGCATGTGTTTTAGGTAAATTATGCTTATTAATCTAATGGAAAATATAAAGGATTATGCTTACAGACATGTAGATTATTTTCAGTTTGCATAAAGTATTGCAAAGCAGCTGCTAAAATGTGTTATAGAGGGACTGCATGTGCATGGCTTGCCATGTACTTTTGGAGCACTGAAGGAGAGTAGGTGTTAATACTCCACCAGCTACAGCTCCATCCTTAAATTTGTTCCCAGCTTCCTCTCCATGCCCCCAGCCCTTGCACCCACCTCTTCATGCCCCATTTTTGATGGATTTTAGAGGAAAATTTTCCATGTGAGAGGTAGCTACCATCTTATAAAAGAAAATCATCCTATTAAGGGCGAAAAGACAAAAAGAAATCTGGGAAATTTTCCAGGAAGTTCTTTACAGCAGCAAGAGGAAGAAAGTGAGGCTTAAGATCATTATGGTAAGTGTCTCTCTAATTTGGTTTGTAAATTCTCCATTAATTGAGATGTATTCTGCAAGTACTTAAGACTAGGGTTTCTGATTAAAGGAGCTATCCAAGTGGTTTTGGTAATCTTATGGGGGAATTGAATAGGATATGTAGTAATGGTAATAATTATGGAAATTATTCATGTGACATCCATGTTGAGGATTGTTTCTAATTTGGATAGTTATATAATTGCCCTTAGGTAGTGCAAGTGGAGAACTGAATGAGGATTTAGGGAGTTTGGGATATGATTGCTTGGTTAGCAAGGTTAATACATATGCTAATTAAGTGAAATATTGATTATATAATGATAGAAGTGATTTCCAATTGTTACACTTTATTAGAGTGCAAATTGAAAGAGTGCTATGGAATGTAATGTGTAACTAACTGGTTTTCCCATAATTTTAATGGCCCATTAAGAAAAGATATCCATTTGGGTATGATGTGTAGATGGGATTATATATACATATGTATATGTATATATATGTATATATATGTATGTATATATATGTATATATATGGGATATGCTTAAAAACAACTGTTTGCTAGGGATATATCATGAAATCGCATGATCTCACCATTGATTTAGGGAGAGTAAATCACAGTTGTTGCTAAAAAGGAGCAACTGCTTGTGCTTGCATTGAGTGAAAAAATTCAAATGGAGATAAAACTTCTCTCCCTCTCCCATCCAATGGCGGCTACTCCCATCTCTCCCTCTCCCATCGGGCGGCCTCTCACACCCTTGCCATCTTACCTGCAACTCCCAGCCATCGCTTCTCATGGTGATAAATTCTAAACCCATCTTGTCATGAGTAGACAGAAGCAACTTGTGTAGTTGCACATTCAAAGAGCCTGCGATTTTGGCTCTCCCCTTCACCTGCGGACAACAGCAGTGATTTCTGCACTCGATTCCAACGTTGGCTCTAAGCAGTGAATTCGGCACCCGATTCCAATGCGGATAGCAGCAATGATTTAAGCACCCAATTCCAATTTCGGACCTTAGCAATGATTTCAGCACCTGATTCCAGCAGCGTTGATGTAATTTTGGCAGCACGTTCATGAGCAGACGCCTCCAGTCTTTCTCCTTAAGCGTCACTACTCCTCTTTGCAACTATAATGCCTCCACCACACAAACAACAAAGTCCCTCACTCTCTCATGTGATGCGAGCTTGGGAAGGGGTAAAACCCCTTCTCTCCTCTTCGTTGCTACCTTTTCTTGCTTCTTCTTCTTCAAGACCAAAATACCAAATGCAACATTCTAATTTCATTTTCATCTTTGATAATTCTAATTTCTCTTTCCCTACCACCCCTTCCACTGCCAAGCATGAGCCCACATACCGGGCTAAGGTCGATCGACTTTTGTTGGCATAGAAACTACCCAATGGTAGATGGAGTAACTAGATAAAGAGAGAGACAGAGAGGAGAAGAAGAAAAAGAAGGAGAAGAGGTCTATGCTCCCTTTGGAAGAAGATGATGAAGGCAAGAAGGGCAGGAAAATGGGCTAGCGAAAGTGATTCTGCAGGTAGTGCTGTAGAAGCCAAATGATGTTGAGGAAGAGGAAAGTGGCATTACTATGAAGGAAGAAGATTAGCATTCACTGTATGTGGGGATTATTGGTGTCCCAAATGCTGAGAAGTCATGTCTGACAAATTTCATAGTATTTTGTTCCAACTCTAATCAGGAGTTATTGTTCTAGAATCCATCAAAATTATGTATGAGAATACCCAAGGGATTATGATGTTTCAACAAACCTATTCTGCAACAATTCTTTAAGAAAGTTGAAAAATGTTTGGATAAAAGCTAGCATTCGTTTCATGAGTTGGTCCTCTTCCATGTTTGAAGCCTTGTGAAGTAGCAGAAAAAGAAGGGAGCAAATTTTTTTATTTTTTAAAATCAAACTGGTGGAAATATATTGATGCTGAAGGGTAATTTCAAACTCATGGCTCAATCAATTGGATTGTTGGTCTTGATCCAAATCACAGGGTAGTGAAAGCATGTAGAGATGGGGCATGTTATGTGGAAGAAATAAAACTGACTATGTATGTGGTTTGAATTCCTTACAACCACAATGACAGTGTGGTGGAGGTGGTCACTGCGGTTGCTAGGCTTGAAGGGGATTGCAAGTGCAAGGCAGGTTGCATGTGTGTGAACTCTAACTGTGGCAATTGAGGACCACTTACTGAATCTACAAAGAAACATGTATTAGTGGTGTAGTGTAACCATTGTGTTTGTTGCTTTGTGTTAGGGTTAGCCATGTCTGGCTATTCTATCTGCTTTGTAATAATTGTCTGATTGTGTTTACTACTTAATGAACTACCATTAGTATATAATCTTTATTTTCTAGCATTTTATTTTGCTTATCTTTCTTACCAATTTGCCTTATCTCCAAACCCCTTGATCATGTTCTACAAAGTGTAGGCTTCTCAATTGGGGTTGGATTGGATATTCAAGTTATAAAATTTTGATGAGTTAGCTTGGCTGAGAACAGAAATGCCACTAATAAGCTATGGCCACAGTTCAGACAAGTATCTAAAATTTTAATGGCCCAAGTAATAGTTTGCTCTATGAATGAGGAGACTCTTCTAACACTCATGTCAGTTTTAGTCAAGAACTCAGTTATCTATTTCTTCTAAAATATCATTTAAGCCTTGCCCTGACTATAAAATGCATTTTTCGGGAGCTAGAAATTCTAACTCATAAGTTTGTAAATTCACACATTTGAAATGACAGAAGTTGTCTTGATGATGACTTCCAATCTTCTTAGGATACACCCAACAATTATCAATACAAGTAGATCCTATACCCATATTTTAAACATTCTCATTCTGTTGTGTTTGCATGTATGCAAAAGAAGGTTGGATTTGAGCAACAAAATTATAAAACATAAATGATTAATTTAACAAGATTAAATTAAGTCTCCCCTTTGAAGAATCTTTTTTGTGCCCAATTGTAGCCAACCAACATGATTGCTCCTTTATCAGGTGGTATGCAGATGGCCTCTCCCAAGGAACGATCCCATATTCATCATTGTATTCTTCCATACTTGCAACCATAAACTACCAAACTAACACTCCAGCCCTAGATTGACCTTTCTTTCCTAACTTGCAAATTATGTTGAAGATAGGTTTGTAAAAGATGTCTTGGTCAGATGGTTGGAAATTCTAGATTTTATTTGAGAGACCAAATTTAGTGAACAACACGGGCTTTCTTAGCTCTTCATCGCCATCTTCAATGTGGGAATGCAACCACTTGGGCATGAACTATAGTTGGTGTTCAAGCTCTTGCTCCATAATCCTGCCATGGAAGACTTTAAGTCCTTTGGTATAAATCCAAGTTAGGATTGCCTTGACCCTTTAGAACAAAAGGATATAGATTAGTCATTTTCTACAGATGCCAATTTTCATTCACTTGATGTCAAACAAAAACTAGAAAAGTGGTAAGTTGAAAGTTTGGTTTGCCAGGTAAAATAAAATGTTAGGATTCAGTCTCTGCGATCAGAAATGAATTCCAAATCTCAGTTGTTTAAGCCAACTGAAGCTCCTCTTCCTAAAAACAGGAATCGCAAAGAATGAATGACTGCTCTCTTTTTCCAATCATCAATAGCTTATATATAAGATTTCCTACTCTTGACCCTTCATGTGATACGAGACCCTATCTACTAGTCTATATCCTATCATAAAACAACTAGGCTGATTAGTTATTCATCAATGTTCTACTCAACCATGTTTGCATTATTAAATATAATTTTTAGCTTTCCTGAGAAAATTGTAAACAAGAGAGTTTCTCGCCAATTCACTTTCAGCAGATCATGAACATACTCAAATTCAATTTCTTTCCCTAAACCATGTTTGCTTTTGCATTATTAGATTAATTACAGATAAACAATCCCATGTGAACCAACCTAGCTCATGAAAAATAAGGCATGACTAACTGAAGTGAAGGTTAATGAAATATGGATATTCTTTAGTTCTAATCTTACACTAGTTCAATAAATTTTCAAGTGCCTAATGCTATAAAACATGGATGAAAAGATAACTTACTTGGAGATTGTCGCCAGAAGGATCAGATGCACATTGTGGCTCATTCATTAGCTCCCATGCTAGGATTGTTGGATCATCTCTATATTCAATCCCAGTAAAGATGTTTCTCCTCGTTAGTAAAGTCTGGGAAAAAATCAAAGTCATAATTGAGCAGTTATCAAGAAAACAATAGCAAAATGCATTTCAGAATGAGTTGAAAGAGAAATAGATCTTTTTTTTTTCAAATTTCTCATTATCAGGTAAACATGATTTTAAATCCAATTAGCTAATGGTGTCCAGATATTTAATGTAGAAATATTTTGCAAATCAAATTCCAAAATTACTATGAAAGAATCTGTAAAGCCAAGGATTCAAAAACAATCATAAAGGAATCATAAAACAATCATTCCATTATAACAACAAATAGCAAATTCATGACATACGAAATTCATTTCCAAGATCCATGGGAAGTTTGGTACAAGTTATAATGAAACAAGGAACTATGAGACAGACAACATTTGTGTTATAAATTACATCATCCATTTAAACATAATAAAAACAAACAAACCACAAAGTTACTTTAATATTAAGGATAATTTTTGTATCCTCTCCTCAATTATTGCCAAGTTTCCCTTTAACATCCTTATTTCTCAATATAGTTTTTCAATTACCATAGCATGTGCACATTGAATGGGCTCCTCTCTCTTGTTTAGCATATCGATTGCTTCCTCTTGCTTCAAACTTGGATCATTTTGTCCTACCATCATGAAGTGATCAACCCAATCGAAAAAGTAGCAATCCCCACTTTTATCTTGAGGTTAAAAAAATATGTTAGAATAATATTACTTATTATAAACCAAAATTGTAGATGAATATACATAAAAAGTAATGAGGGCATCAGAAAAAATGTCTCATACGATTTTTTTTAGTAGAGGATGTGAGTAAAACCACTTCTAACCCACAATAGCAATATGGCCTTCTAAAGCTAGTAGTACTATATGTAGATCTACTGCTACTAGAACCATTATTTCCAACCATTGACTTATATCTTTTACTTGTACGTCCCTTTGTTTAAACAATATGTGGGTCAAGGATACCTATAGATTGAGAACCTTGTGTGGGTAATCGATCTCTTGCAGTAACAGCATGTGAAGGATTGTTCCCATCAACGCTACTCACATTCGGGATAAAATTATCCCCCTCACACACATCAGCTACATTCTCAGCTTGTGAATCTTGCCCAACATCTTCAACACTTATAGTATTTTCTTCTGGTTGCTTAGAAATTGCATCCCTTCCCTTGTCAAATAACTCTTGGATGATCTTATATGGCCCAATGCATCAGGTTCCTTTATTAAAAAAAAAATCCACTATTGCTCCAACATAAAACGATGAAGCATACTAGATTCAAAAACTGTCCTTATGGATGAAGATGAACCTCTTGCAATATTGACTTTCGCATTCTGTGTTCATCGCTTTAATATATGGGTTAGAGGCATGTTTAGAATATTTTTAAACTTGAAAAATGCAATAATATGCTTACTTGTAATGCTGTTAAATTCAAATAGTTGACAAGGATAATGTGCAACTTAGTTTTTTCATTCCACTCCACAAAATACTTTTTCTCACTTTCCTGGGTTCCAAATCAAAACACATGTCATTGTTCCACATATCCATGTACATATTGAAGCAGAGCATTATAATAACTAATTTTCTTCACTTGGAATTGAAACTCCTTGAAAATGGTTTGAGTATAGATTTCAACCATCTAAACTTCAATAGCATGCTCCTTTTTCATCACCAATTTCCCATATGAAGTATTAGCATCAGCCTACAATTCCATCTCACGCCTTTTATTGCTCTTTCATACCCTCTAGGAAAATAAGTAAATCAATTTTATGATTTGTAAATCCATCACATATGGCATTCACGCTTTCACTTCTCCCTGATGTTGTCATATTAGCCAAGAAAATATGTTTTGAGAAAGCCAATATTCATATCTTATGAATATTGTACATATATTGGAGTCATTTATTCTCTTGTAACTCATACTGTTCAATCAAACCTTTCCACTTTTCTTCAAATTCATCAATGCTTTCAGATGCCCAAATATATTCTATCCATGCTAACATAAAACTTTCATTATTGTGAATTATGTTTCCCAACTTCTTTGATAATTTTTTATTTATGTGCCAAGAACATAATTGATGATATGACTATGGGAAAACCTCAGCAATTGTCACCATAATTGTTGAGTCTTGATAAGTGACTATTGCTTTTTGTAGAGTTCCACCCATGACATTTAGCCACGTTTTGAATAACCACTTAAAATTTTCAATCGTCTTGCTAAGAAGAAGCCTAGCTCCAAGTAAAATTGATTTTTTTTAATGGTTTACTCCCACAAATGGTCCAAATGATATATCATATTTATTTGTCTTGTACATAGTATCAAAATAAATAATGTTATTAAACATCTCATAATTTGCTTTTAAGATGCCATCAACCCAGAAACATGATAAGAAATGCTTATCATCATCAACATTCCCCTCCAGAATCATACTTGGCTTGCCTTCTTCTTAAGGCATTTCTAACATCTTTTCCTAAATATCCCAACTGAGATGTTCCTCCTTCTTCATTTGCAAAAAAATCAATTACCCTAGCAAATCCCACACCTACATCTTTCAAACCTGCAACAAGGTTTAGCTCAATATCTAAAATATTCCTGTGTGACCGTAGTGTATATGATTTGATTATGGTTCTCCATAAACTTTGTTAAGGTCCATTGAGTCTCACCTACCCCCTTGCTCACACGAAGGATGGCTCCACAATTGCAATGTGTTAAACTAAGTGTCTCCACCTGTCTTTTGTCAAGACTTAAAATCCTTTTCTATCGCATTCCTAATTTAGAACATCTAAAAATATGATGAGAAATCTCTCAACTTTTTAGCCTCCTTATCTGATCCTTTTTTATACTAAATCCACAACACCTTACATAATTGTTATAAAAAATATATGCATCTTCCTCGTAGTCAAACTTCATCCCTATGTTGGGTTTTATATCATTAGATGCTGGTGGGATAAAGCTTCTGGCTGCTTCATTTGATGTATTTGTTACTTGTTTTAAAAAATATCAACATTGGCTTCATTGGCTTCTACTTGTTTAGCCCTCACTCCATCGTCAATTTGGTCAGAATGACATGGCTCCATTGAGTTTATTTAAATGATCCCTACAAATGATAAAATATAAAACTCAAGGATAAGTAATGTAAAGAGGTTCTCTAAGGACAGTATGTAAGATACAAGTAACAACTATGAAAGTTGAAATAGAATAGAACATATAAGGCCATATGGTAATGGAATAAACGTTCCTTAAGAAGGGCTACTTGAAAAACTAGGTTGTAACATTAATCTAATTGCATTCCTTCTACCCTAGCATTTGGACTACTGTTTTCAACATTGTAATGGATGACATGACAATGTTCTATTGAGGGATTGAGTATCCAAAACCTAATAATCCAGCAGAAATAGTACCCAACATTGTTAGACGCCAAGGGCGTATTGGGGAAGAAGAGTATATTACAACATGTATCAAACATTGTTGTTACATTTCTAAATAACTCTATTTAAAGGTAGGTCAACCAAAATTATAAATGGGATCAGTGATTGTGTAGATGGCTAGAGTTGCTACATTCTCTCCACTAAAGTTCTTATGTAAATTCTAAACCATTCATTAATTTGATTCCATTTGAGAGGGAAAAAATGGTCTTAACTAACGTAGCCACGATTTGTACAAAGTATGACATTTTACTGCCCAAAGATTGTTTTGATGCTAAATCTCATAAGGTCCAGATCTATAAGCAAGGCCTAATCCTTCACCCAAAATGAGTTACCATTCTAGGTTTGCTAAGCAACCCATTCGATCTAAGAGTTTCCTCAGAGAAAAACCAATGTAGAACTTGTGCAGCTTGTAATTAGACAAATCTAGCTCATCTCACCTTAGAGGATTAGCTGCCGGAAGGAGGAGAGAAGCTCGATGGTGAGGGCATGACTCCAGGAGGCTGTTTGTCATTGGGTAGTTTTGATGCCAAACAAAAGCTAACTGACCTTTGCCAGATATGTGGGCTCGGGCTTGGCAGTGGAAGGGGTAGCAGGGAAAGAGAAATTAGAGTTATCGAAGATGGACATGGAATCAGAATGCTACATTTGGTATTTTGGTCTTGAAGAAGAAGAAGCAGGAGAAGGTAGCAGCAAAGAGGAGAGAAGGGGTTTTATCGATTTTCAAGCTCGCATCACATGAGAGAGAGAAGGACTTTGCTGTTTGTGTGGTGGAGGCATTACAGCTGCGAAGAGGAGTAGCGACACCTGAGGAGAAAGACTAGAGGCGTCTACTCATGAATGTGTTGCCAAAATTGCACCAATGCTGCATGAATCAGTTGTCGAAATCACTACTAAGGGTCGGTGTCAGAATTGGGTGCAAAAATAATTGTTGTTGTCCATGTCGAAATTTGGTGCCAAAATCATTGCTTAGAGCCAGTGCCAGAATTGGGTGCCAAAATTGATGCTGCTGTCCGTGGGTGAAGGGGAGAGCCGAAATCGTTGCTATTGTCAGCGGGTGAAGGGGTGAGCTGAAATCGCGAGCTCTTTGAATGTGCAACAGCATGAGTTACTTTCATCTGCTCGTGATAAGATGGGTTTAGAATTGCTCACGATGGGAAGATGGCTGGAAAATGCAGGTAAGATGGTGAGGGCATGAGAGGCCGACCGACGGGAGAGGGAGAGATTGGAGCAGCCGTTATCGAATGGGAGAGGGAGAGAAGTTTTATCTCCATTTGAATTTTTTCACTCAATGCACGCACAACCATTCGCTCCTTTTCAGCAAAGGCTGTGATTTACTCCGCCTAAATTGACGGTGAGATCATGTGGTTGCAAGATATATCCCTAACAATTGGTTGCTTTTAAACATATCCCTATATATACGTATCATCAATAAGAACAAGATGAATTCTAACTAAGTCTATGTGATTGAATTATGGTTTTCACTTAAACACATATGAAACTCAAGTAGAATATGTTATATGTGTAGGATCTTTTGACACTTGAATTGGGAGCAAAGTGATTGGTTGAAGGCAATAAGTGTAAAGTCCATCTCTATAACTTCTTGTTTTGTTCATACATAGGAAATTTGATCGAGATAGAGTATATCCTATGGGTTATAAGGAATAGATTATATTGCATGGAAATATGAATGGGGACCATGTTTTATGTTTTTATTGATTTCATGACATTATGCTTTGAAATAAGGAATTTGAATATGTTTCATTGAATGCATTGTTAATGTATGTCAGATTATGCATTGCGTGATTATTTATTTTGAGGAATGAATTACATTGGATATGTGTACATTAATTGAGTTGAAATGTAGTTGAAGCAAATACAAAAGAATGGCTAAGAGATGATCAAAGGATGGGAAGAAGCATAAGTGCTGAAAAATAGCAAAAACAAGACATAAAAGCTGCAACATCGATTCAGTCACATGCAATTTTTTTTTATTTTGATATGTTATAAGCAATGGCTATGGTATCAATTGGGGGTTATGCAAAGGCACAAATACATGAAAAATGATAATTGTATGGAGACAAATGGATGTTTAAATGTCATGGATTTGATTAGATTGAATATGCCTTTTGTGGCATGATTAAATATGCCTTTGTTGGGATGATTGTATATGCCTTTGTTGGCATGAGTGGATATGCCTTTGTTGGCACAAAAATGAGGTTGTATTTATGAGATACATGACATGTAACATATAGACAATGATGCCATGTGATTATAAATAAGATATATTTGATGTCTTCCTTGGATGTGAATGGTGAACATGGAACTCTTATGGAGCAATGAGGGCGGGGCACCATGTGGTGCAGTGGTAAAGCTATCGTGGACCTGACAGGCTTCGTAACTGGGAGTCTAGGGAGGGACCAATTGTACATCGTTAAGGGAAGAGAATGTATGGATATTCTGACTATGAAATAATTGGCCATGGTAGAATGTGATAATAATGAATATGAATGAGAATGTCTTGAGAATAAGATAGTGTACGAGTTATGTTCTTGAGAGGATGTGGATAGTGAGGCTTGATAAGAGCCCACCCAATGATGAGTACTTGTGCATCCTGAAGATCAAACAATGTTAAGTTGTCATGCACTCTTATTTGTCATGAAATTGCATATGCTTTGAATTTGAGTATGATTTTTAAATGATATTTTGTTTATTGTTGTTTTCTATTTTACCTGCTTACTGAGTTTGCTATGACTCACCTTGTTTTATTCATGGTTTTTAGCTCACAGGTTCAAAGATGAAGCCTAACATGGGTTTGGGGATTAGGATTGGGATACGATGTAAACTACATGTTGACCTGATAATTTTGGATGTAGAAATTCCCTTTTGATATGTGATGTAATATATAAGTTGTAAATTTAAAAGTTTCAAACTTTATATGTGTTGGGCATGTATAACTAACTTAAGTATACTAACATATTATGATAATGAAAATGTGTGGATGCATGCTAGGATTGCCATTTGTCATCATAGTGCGACTTCCATTTTTGGGCTATGTGTGGGTGTGTTTTTATCGTATAAAATGATATTCATATATGTGTGAGATCATGTGGAATAGATTATATAGGTATTAAAGCTAAGAATTTAGGGGAGACTTTGTGCAAAGTTTATCTTAAATTGCCGTAAGTAGTGCCCTGAAAGCAGGGTGTTACAAGTTTGCAAAATCGTTCATGGATCCATTAGAACCTACAACTTTATACACAGTATTGCTAGGAGGAGAAGTGGTTTTGCTAGAAATTCAACGTTCCATGAAGATGTTCCTCGCCAAACAACTCCCTTAATGGAAATTATATGTGGATGACTTGTCAAACAAAGAGTGAACAAGAGCAGGTCTCATCTTCCAACATCTAGAAGGTATAATGATCGAATACGCACTTTGATTTGGCTTTTCTGCCACCAGCAATGGAGCCGAATAAGAAGCTATGTTAGCAGGAGGTAGAATTGCCGAAGTTAAAAATTCAAGATTTAGTAATTAACCGTGATTCCTAGTTGGTAGTAAAACATTTGATGAAGGAATATAAAGCCAAAGAACCTATGATGGTGTGATACCTATCAGCAACATTGACATTTAAATTAAATATTATTTTCTGCTCAATTTTCAAAATGATTATTTTCAAATGGTTGAACATTTGATTTTAACTTTTGCGGAACAGGTATAAATAAAAAAGCCAACCAGTCGTTTTATTCACCTCGAATGGAGCATATTTATTCAGGAAGTCAATATCTATCAAATACTTTAATAATCCAAACTCAGTTTTCTATTTTGAATTTGCATGGCTTTTTGAGCCATTAAAGCTATGCTGTTAATTTAATCCGACTTACAAAAGTCAAGCTTTACAGAATTGCAACAATCCTATCATGGACCTCTTGAGCAACGCCATCTGACCCAACTTCATGATGAGCCCACAGAATGGGCTTGGTCGGGCCAGGAAGTATGCCCACAATGTTCCCAGGTCACAAGTGTCGTCGTCGTCCGGAGACTGTTGCCCACGCTGTAATGGTCGGGTTGTCCGCTCAAAACAGCCGGGTGAATCGTAACATTCATACACGTAGCTGTCTCTAATGATGATCGCTTGTCTCTTCATTCTCTCAATGACTTCTCTCCACCAATTGTCCCCGCAACAATAAAACAACACATGCTGAGATGTATACACGATCTCATGCACGTCGGAATAGCTTATTTGTCGGTGGAAATGTCCCCGCAAGTGCCTCTTTTTAATTAAGGTATACACCATGACTTATACGTTTGTATAGAAATATTTTCTTTATAGATACTGCGGTGGAAATGTGAGTAACTCCAGGTAGGAATATTTTGACGACAGGTATGATGCAAATGATTTATTAGAAACTCAAAAAGATGTATAACTTAAATTCAATTCATTTATCATTTCTTGCACCGCTTGTTTAGGTACGATGTAAACAATTATTCTATTTAGAAACTTAAGTGGACCACTAATAAAAAAATTGATGGATGCAATTCAATTTTAATTTTTATGGTCTACTAATTAATTCTTTAATTAATTTTTTTATTGTTTATTTAAATCTTTAATGGAAATTGTTTTTAAAATTTAATTAATTTTATAATTCTTCAAGGAACAATGAATTAATTAAATTAACGTTTGTCAGTCTCAGAGAAAGTATTTTTCACCACGATAAAAGCATTGGTACAAGACATTTCAGCGCCTGGATTCGAACTCTTTGGCTTGTTCTCTTAACCTTGATCCACAATTCGGTTTACATTTTGGCATATGTGTGGCATAAGTAAATCTTAAAATTTGGGCAACCAATCGTTGTATGAGAAAGAGAGAGAGATTGCCTAATGTCTTGGTCAGAGAGAGAGAGAGTGTGGTTGCCTAATGTCTTGGGCTCACGAAACTTGGGTTTGCTTCGATCTCAATCCTAATCCTATTTGTAAAACTTTAATACTAATCCTAACCCTATTTCTAAAACTTCGACCTTAATCCTATTTTTGAAAATCAGGCTCGGGTTAAATTTTGGATTGATAAAAATATAGTGACGATATTATTGATTGAAATACCATTGTTTAAATTGCCTATTTAAATTTAAACTAAATAGAAAAACAATATACTAATCAATCCTTAAATTTTTCTATTTATGTTTCAAAGTTAAAACTAAATAGAAAACTACCCATTCATGTTTCAAAGATTAAACTAAATGAAAAACTACTATTCATATTTTAAACTAATGGAAAATAATATACCATTCAAAATTAATATATATATATATACATTATAGATAGAAAATATTTATGTTGAAATTGAGTTTGGGATAATCCCAACCCTAGTTTGGATAATTTTAAATTGGGTTTGTCGGGCTAGGTTCGATTGACCCCAGCACAAGTTGCACCCCTCTAAGGAGAGAGAGAGAGAGAGAGAGAGAGAGAGAGAGAGAGAGAGAGAGAGAGAGAGTGAGTGGGTCTTTGGTATGCGTTGATTTTCCAAACTTGGTACCAAGAATAATCTATTCTCACGCCTTTCTTTGTAACTGAGGACTGCTGCCTCCCTCCTGCTCCGGGCTTCTTCTCCCCTTACTGGCACCTCCCCCACCTTCTACAAAAAGACCAAAAAAGCACCAAATTCATCAAATATTATAAACTACAACAAAACCCTTCATTATCAAACAGGACAACCTTAAATTTCCTAGTTACACTTGAATAGAAATTAAGTGCAATCAAGTACAAATGAAACTTCAATTCTTTTCTTTTTCTCATGGGGAAGAATAAATGGAAAAATTAGAATAAAATCACAAAACGTTAACAACCATGTAGCAGCAATATTAAGTATTGCAAATCTATTTTGGCCCCCTATAAGTCATAGTCTTCTTGGTGCATGCAAACTGTAGCATAGAACCAACTACATTATAATGCAATTAAGTTTGCATGCAGTTTTACCAATGCCAATCCTCTTATATTAGAAGGCTTTTGCATTGGAAAATTAAGACGGGGGTTTACCACTAGCACTATTTAAGCTCCAGAACAAGAGTCTGTTGCCCCAAGTACCAAGAGCCTTTTTTAGTTCACCATGACAAATAAGTAAAAAAGTAATGGGCCGTTGTCCATACAGAACCATAATTTGCCATAAATACGGAATAGTCATCAGCCCGCGGTGATAGTCCATCTGACCATGCGTCCAAAGCCTCTTGATAATTCAAATTAAAAGACTGTCTTTTCTTTTACTCCTCCCAGAATCCTCCATTTTCTTGTTTAACAGGTGCATTCCAGCTGTATTCTTCCAGGCTTTTTACATTCTTCGTTTCATTATTATCTTTCTTCCGTCCTCAATGCCTAAGTTGCCGTCTGGAACGTTGATGTCCTCCTACCTTGAAGCCATGCCACCTTCTGTGGTAGGCACCTCTTCCCTCCTTGCAGGGCTCCTTAAGCTAGGATTGCATCCAGCCATTCTCTCGTATATTCGTGTGCAAGCCTGGATCCAATAAGTCCACTTTTATACTTCCCCTGTCGTGAAAGTGCTATTAATGCCATTGGATCCTCATTGACGGTTCAGATTTAAGCTATAAGTTGAGGGTCATTTTGGACATTTTCATTCTGCCCCATTTTGAGAGTATACTTTAGATTCTCAATTTTCGAGGTCTTAGTTAATGCCCCGCAAGCACTTCTTCTAATAGACTTGCCTTTTCATATTCCATAGCAATGCTTCGCCCACAAATCCCTTATGTGAGGTGCCTGAAAATTCTATAGTTCTTGTCTTGCAGGGTTACATTGTTTATATTCTTTGCCTCTCTCTCTCTCTCTCTCTCTCTCTTAAAAGTCTTGCAGTTTCACTGACTATATCTTGGTAAGCATCTGTTTTTTCTTAATGCTGTCATCCTCAATCCGCAGCCTTTCAGATTCTTTATGACTAAAATGCTTTCATGGTTTTTCGCAAGCAAGTATGAGAGTTGAGAGATACCTATTGGACTAGAATTGCTTAAGTGCCAGGTTGTTCAAGTAATTATGTGAAAGGGTTTTCAAGCGCGGTTTAAGTTGTTGCAAAAAAGGGATGACAATAGCTTTTGGAACGATGAGTGAAAAATAAGAAATATGTAATGAAATGGAATTGTTTAACAGTCGAGTTGTTCAAGTGGGTATGTGAAAGGGTTTTCAAGTAGGGTTTAGATTTATGCAAAAATGGGATAACAATAATTAGAAGCTTTTGGAATGATGAATTATAAATAAGAAACACCAATTCAAATGGAATGGCTTAATTGTTTGACTATTTTGGGATCATATGATGTAACGCCTCACCCTCACCCAATGCATTTTGGCTAACCGGTAGATTATTCTCAATTGGAGCTTATGGAGACGCTACCATTTTTCTCTTTTTAAGAAAAATCTTCCCTTTACCTCACAATTTTTCTATTTTTTAGGGAGATATCCTACGATAAATCCAGCATAGTCTCCCTTGAATTATATGAATTTAAACCTGATGTACATCAATCAAATACATTTTTAATGTTTATACTTGCAATTTCCAATTATGAATAAAAACTAAAATTTTAATAATTATAAATTAAATCATAAATAACTTAACTAGCACAACTTAACCACAGGTTAGGACCTACATTATCCCATGATGACAATAACCTGACCTAACCATTTAAAAATCATAATATTACTTTCTACTATTATGACATGCCTTTCTCTTTCACATAACAAAATACATCTCAAATTAAGTCATTAAAATTATCAATTAACACAAATTCCAAAAATGTATCGAATACAATAAAAATCAAAAACTCCATTAAAATCTTTCATAGCTCCCTTGCTTGACTTGTCCACTAAAAGTTTAAATAAGAAGGGATGAGTTCGGGTAATTCAGTAAGTAGGTAGCAATATAAAATGATAATCAATACTTATGAACATGAGATTATCATAATCATAACATTTACAATTATGCCCAAAATGCGAATATAATACTTAATTCTTTCCATTCCATTCAACAATTCTTAACACCTTAATTACATGATATTATTCACCATAGTATAATATACACGTTCATTCCTAAACCAAATTAGGTGATATTCTCTATTCCCCTCAGATCAGTTATTTACATGAAGCCTTATGAAATATACTATCCATCATAACCATGGGATATTCTTTATTCTCAACAAATAGGCATCCATACACAAGAATAAGTATCTTAAGATACTTATTCAATTCACATCATGAATCTAATGAGAAATCAAACACTAATAACTTTAGTTCAAAGAATATTCAATATCCTTAATCTTTAAGCCTTCACAAAATCAATATAAACATTAGTCATAAACTATTACAAAATCCAAACGTATGATTCCCCAAGCATAATATACAGGCTTGAATGCAAACAAATGAGCAAATTTCCAAGCGTTCAACCAAAAAGGGGCCCTACTTACCTCATGAGCCTTTAAGTTCTTTTAACTCCTCAAGCTCCATTGCTTTCCATTCCTTTCAAGGCTTCAGTAATCCTATACACACAACAACTCAATTTATCTATAAAGGCCACTTACAGTTGTTCCTAATTAAGTACTGAATTATGATTTTCAATTATCATCTTCGACTCACAAATCATTGATAGTCTCATGTGACATTAGCCATAGAGTCATCCAGTCCATGCATTATAGAAACTATGTTAATATTTCATTCATAGCTAATTACTAATTGTAGCAAGATCAATCAATCCCATACGGTTGTTAAGAGAACATTTTATGAAACGCCTTATAAACATGACTTATTCGATAAGTTTCTAACATAGTTTCTTTAAGAGTTTCATTTTTAATAATACATACTCATCACATAACACAATTTAACATATAATTAATCAAGGAAATAAGCTAATTAAGATATTAGCTTACTCAATTAACTACTTGATTGCTTATACATCAAATCCCTTTTTAATCCCATTTAAGTCATTGTCAAAACTCATATTTCTCACTTCTAAACAAGTCCCCAAACACTTTAATCAATGCTCATCATTATTACACATAAGCTATAAAATTTGGAAAAAATTAACTACTCACTATAGACGAAAAACCCTAACAAGGCAAATCATAAATTCTCATGCTCAAATAAGCCCTAATACATAATAATTCATTAATAAAACATTTTCCCCAAGGTTTAATACCCAAATCAGGAAATTCCCTAATTTTCACTATTCACAAAGTCCTAACTAGCATAAAAACCCAAATTCGATTGGAAAAAGATAATTAAACAAGTCCAAAATCCTCTAATTAAGGGATTAATCACTTTCCCACATGATTTTCATGTCAAATTCATCATTTTCCCTCAAAAGTCACTATACCCAAAACCCTAGTTCTCCATAAATCATTTATTCGAATGAGGAAAACCAACTTATATGTAATCTAGGTATAACTTCCTCCCATGGCCAAGAATTCAAGCTCCATGCTCTAAGTAGCTCCATCCATTTGAAAGAAGTCAGATTTTCTTCCTTCGTCTATAGCAGAATGACTAAAACTTGGGTCTAAACTCAAGATCGAGGGATTCATCACTCAAGCGAATTTTGCAAGCTAAATTTGTAAGGAATCAAGCATAACAGGGCTAGGGCAAAAGAAGACAAAAGAACGGAACAGATGAGGGAAATGGAACAGGAAAAATAAGATGAAAAGTCAATTTTTTGGCTTATATTACCGACCGGCGCCTTAGTGCCAGCCCCGCTGGTCACACCGCCTACCTTCATCAATGACCGGTGCCACGGCGCCCCTTTTGGCACCACAGGTGTCAGTTTTGCTGGCCCTCCTGCTACTCCCCTATTTTTTAGATTTTTCTCCACTTCTTCTCATTTCTTTTTCACATACTTTTAATCCTAACATTTCTCACATAATATTTACATCAAATGCATAGAAATTATGCCCCAAATAATTGAGATCAGATCATTTGCATTATTTTATTAAAAAAATTCTTCGCATCTTAATCCATCATTGAAATCATGAATACAAATTTTCCTTGGCTCAATTCCATTCCTTTTTCAGTTACATTAGAAACTACTTTAATGTACTCAAGTATTCAAGTACCAATTTATAAAAATTAACACTAATTCATCAAAATTAACATCCCAAGTGTTACAGACCTCCCTCCTTACAAAAAGTTTGATCCTCAAAATTTTTAATATCGTGTAAATTTCATTATTGTCTTAAATTGTAATTCAGTTCATAACTTATATCTCTATCACCACTTAGTTTTATCCAATTACACATTAAGCATATTTAGAATAAATTAATTATCACTAAGTTTCAATAATATTATACGAAAGCCAATAATATCTTATTATTCCATCACTTTTATGATGACTTACTAAAATAATAAAAAATTCTATTCCTATAAACATTCATGATCTCCTAATCACTCAAGTTATAGAAATTCATTTCTTTAGTTAATCTCATTCTTAAACCTCTTTTATAATGTATAGCCAATCCTACACAAACAATCAAAAAAATAATTTTTCATTCATGTCATAAGCAATACATCCATATGCTATTTCCTGATTTAATCAAAGAAATTCAGTTTACCCACAATAAAATCCTCTGTTACTCAATACAAAAGAACATACCAATTCATTTCGCAATGCCAAATGTTATATCTTTTACTATGACTAATCATATTTATAAAATCCATCAAATGATATTCAATGATCAACATATATAGTTTACTATGTATTCAATCCTGCTTTACATAAATAAACTAATAAAACACATTTGATGAAGCTGTTTACCTAGATTATATCTGGCAATTACATATTAGTCAATAAAATCAATTAAATAACCAACTTAGACTTTCATAGTCATACTTGAATGGAACTGCTATCATAATGCTAATACAAACAGTAATACAAACAACAACAAAATTTTCTAAGACTACTCAAGTACAATCGACTCTACTCTTTTGAGAATCCTTAACATTTCTATCGAGGCATTCATATCAAAATTTTTAATTCTCCATTGCTTGCATCAACCAATATCATGCTCAAGAGGCTAGAACTAAGTGGACTCAGCCACAAATAAAGTGAACACAACCACAACCAAATGGCATTAGCCATCATTAAAGTGAACTCAGTCACTAACCAAATAGACTCAACTCTCTTACAACTTCAGTGTGTTCTGATCCATCCTTGGAATTCAGGTATAAATGTTGCAAAATTCATGATCACGTGGTATTCTTCCATCATTTCAACCCAGATATCACAAGTTCTCTATCCACACCTACTAAATAAGCAAAGGAGTCCCACACAATAGGCTGATTAGGCCTCTTCACCTTTACGGGCGGCATAATCAAATAAAGCTCTGTCATAGGCAGGATCTCAAATATCCAAAGTAGCCAACCTGATAGGCATTCAAACCCAAATTCACATAGATGATATTCTAGATGGCATCCAAACCTCAAATACATATCAATCCTATTCCATGAGGCATCCAAATATAAGCATAAACCTCAGTCATGCTTCCATGTAATGCCCTGCTTTTACAAGGCATTACTAAGGCAGTAACAGGAGGACCCATGGCTAGAGTCTCCCTTGAACATACCTTTTGAAACCTGTATAAAGCATGTACAAATAACCACAGATGCCTAGAATCATAATTTGCACTATAAAGGTAGAGTGTGGAAAACATTCATATACCTACTAAAGTAATGACATGCAAGTTATTATGGTTCATATAACTTAAATTTACATTAATTACATCATTGACTTAACTCATGAATTACATTTTAATACATTCAAAATATAACAAAAAGATGATAATTTCTAAACATCCAACTTTATCCCTCTCTTGAGCTCCAGCCTCTCGTTGGGCGCCATCTTCCGACTTGTTAGCTAAAAATATAATAAAATAGAGTGAGTTTGGGTAACTCAGTAAGTAGATAATAATCAAATAATAATGAACAAAATAAGTAACTAAGGACATTATAATGCAATAAGATAGACAAATGGAACTACTATCATGTGCATAGTCTAATTATATTATATGCATCTAAACGAAATCATATCCTCTCATCATAACTGATTACTAATGGGCATGTTTCATCAGCCAATATATATTTTACTTGCCATTAACCAATCCCATGCTTGGAAGGCATCCAAGACTCAGCCACATCAAAGTGGACCTAGCCACTACCGAAGTGATCTCAACCACCGCCAAGTGGACACAACCACAACAAAGTGAACTCCACTTTCTTACGATATTGGTGTGCTATAGTTCATCCTTGTAACCCAATTATAACCATTGCGAGAATTATAACCATGTGGTTCATGTAGTCCATGTTTTCCCACCTTCATTACAACCTAGAGTTACGAGTTTTCATTCACACTCATTAGATAATTAGGGGAGTTACACACAATATGCTAGGACCAGCCTCTTTGCCGTAACAGGTGACATGATCAAACATCATCCTCTCATGGGCAGAATCAAAATATTCAATGGAGCCATCCTAGTAGGCATACAAACCCAATATACATAACAATATTTTTGGCAGGAATCCAAATACTTCATTGTCCATATCCATTTTCTAAACACGCATTCACTTCGCAATCAAATCATATGTAACTTCACCTTCACTAAATCATCAAGATCAAATACACCTATCTTATCTTCCAAATTTTTTTACCATTCTAATAATTATCATAATATAATCTTCCTTGTGTTATTTTCAATATTTTTCCATGATATCTTAACAAAATATACTTTCTAAATAGCATAAAGATCATAATTATACTCAATTTGACAAAATGAGCAAAATAAAGAAAAATAGAATTTTTATTATTAACTGTGGGTTGGATGCCTCAGCATCCCATTTTTATGATGCCTCAGCTTCATTTTTGGATGCCTCAGCATCCCATCTTTTTGCCTACAATTTACTGTTCATAGTGGTTGGATGCCTCAATATCATTTCTGGATGCCTCAATATCATTTCTGGATGCCTCAACATCATTTTTGATGCCTCGGCATCATTTTTGGATGCCTCAGCATGGCTCCGTTGTCTTCCTTATGTGACTTGATTTTTTGGTCCTATTTGCATGTATTAATATTACTTCATTTACTAAGTGTAAGCAAGCCATTTAACTTCATTTCAAAGCATATTTAACATACTTCACATACATTAAGCATGAGCATAACATATTTCTACAACCCTTAAACAATTACCATATAATGCCCTAAAATACATCTTTATATAATATTATAAACATAGCTCAATTACTTATACAAAATAACTTGCTTACTTATCAATGCACCTTCTTTTCACTCCAACTTTATGTTTCGACAATTTACTTCTCAGTGTAAAGGTCCTACACAAAAAATGCATATCCCATGATCATTTAATTGTAACATGAATCTATAAATCATCTCTACTGTAGGATTTGTTTTAAGTTTCTAACATAACCTTACTTAGAGTTTCTTTAATTGTTCAACTTAACCTTGACTAGTAGATGATTATGCCATCATTAACATGAGCTATTGGTGTTGTATTTTCCTTAGTCATTTCACTAAACATTTATAATACAACTTACAACCCAATAACCAATGTTGTGTATAAGCCAAGTATTGTCTTTAACTGCATATAAACACTTCTAACAGAATTTCCTTCTTAATGTACATTCCATACATCCATTCTAATGTCCAAATTATGTTTCCCCAAAATCCCAACCTATCAACTACAAAGATTAGCTCCATAAACCTAATTTCAGAGTATGCTATTTAATAGGGATTCCTGAGTTGTAGGAATATCAATTTACCTAATTGTTTTCTTCAAGTAGAATTGTTAAATTGAGTTGAGAAGATAAATCCCCAAATTGTCGATTACTCTTCTTGATCTAGGTTGCTCAACACAACGTTTCTTCATGATAGATTGTTGCAACGTACTCTGTTATCGATCTTCTATCAATTCCACCTTTAAATCCACCAAATTCTATAATTTCCAAAGCTTGGAAGACTAGGGGAGAAAGCTGGAACAAATTAGGGCTGGAAATGGGGCTAAGGAGCACTTAAAGCTCTATCCCCAATGGTACTCCAATGATGTATACGAAGGCATGCATCTGCAGTTTAGATCTTTTGTTTCATACCTCATTCTACCATGGTATTTTCATCTTACACGCTATAATACTTATTATTTAATCATGGTTATCAAGATTTTCCATTACTGACATCATCCATTACACATACATCATTCAAATCAAATCACATACTTAATTTATCCACAGCAAAATGTTCAAGGCCTCACAGTCCAAGCCTCCATCAAATAATCAACTATCCAAACCTTATTCAATGTCCACACTTAATCCAATAGCCAAACCAAATCCTATTCAAATAGCCAAATCCAAACCAAACCAAGTCTCCACAAATTCTAGATTTCTATGCTATCTTGGTATCAAACTAAACTCCCATAATCTTATCACCACACAAACCCAAATGCTTCATAGGGCATATCCTACAATTCCACATTTCTCATACACAATGTTTCATATACCTTAGTCAAACTATCAATCAATTCCCAAAACAAACATCCAAACTCAATTACATAACAAGTGTATTCTAACCAATATCCAAATCCAAACATGTCTCAAAATTTCAATCAAATTGTTAAACTCAACTCATGCAAAATTACATTATTAAACCAAAGTATGAGCTTTAACCAAATGTATTTATCAATTAACTTAGCTTGTACCAATATTCAAGTCAATTAACATACAAAACTATACTAATTCATCATTTATAAATAAACAAACAAAGCTTAACAAGTCATTCAACAATTCATGGGCATATCATTATTTCCAATCAAAATACATATATCATTGTATTCAACCAAACACAAGCAAAGTTATTCAAGAAAAAAATGTAAGCATACTATCTTTCGTACTGATCAATCACAATTTAAGTTCTTAGAGTTTCTAGCATACATCTCATGACCAAACTTATTCAATAAAACATACATAATATTCAACCAAATTAGTTGACTACCCAACAAAGGTTCGCACAACTATTTGAACTTAAGGAATCCCATGCTTCATCACAATTAATCAAACAACCAATTTAATTTCAATTTTCAATAATTATCATCAATTTCATCATATCTGTAATTTCATAACACCTTGGAACTCATAATAATATAGGATAATACATCTTTGTCCCCATGTTCATGATGTACTACTCCTGGTTCATATATAGTTTCCTTTATAATTCAAACTTTATGTGCAATATGCATACAATGATCTATCATAAAAAAGACTTTCTTTTACTAACATCCATTAAAATTATCTCAATTCTAATAATTGAATTATCCCCTTTCCCATTTTATTTCACATTTATTGTACACATATTCATATTTTATAAGTTCGTCATTCATCATCCTCATATTTGATACCAATTACCCATACTCTATATAAATTCTACTCATGTTCCTGATATTTCATGATATCAAGATTCCTGATATCATGAAATAAAATGTTAGAATAATCTATTTGAGTCATTTATGATTTAATAATATCTTCTGATTTACCATGTAATTTGCTCATATTTTCCTGCTTCATAGTGATTCAATTACATCTCATAGCAAAATTCAATGTCAGTTATATGGGGGAATATACAAATTTATTAATCAATAGTTAAAGTGAGCCACAACAAAAGTCCATGCTGTAAGTCAAGTAAAACTCACGAGTGTAGTTGTGTTAACATTTGATGCAATCTAAGCACTATCATCCTACCATCTTATCTTAAAATACTTGTCATAACATGCATATTCAACCAATCTCAACTGACTTGATCTCAATGTACAAGCAAAACATATGTAACTGGAATATCCTTAATTAATCCATATCATCATTTATGACAATCAGTCATATTATTAATAAATACAATTCAAAGTAAAACCCAATGTCAATCAACACAATTATGTCATATTTGCCAAGTCATTCAAATCTCATTCTTATAGGCCAAGTATAGTACACATGCCATCTTGCATAAAAATTGGTCACAATCAAAACTTCATCAAGGAACCCTCAAAGTTCCTAAGAATATGATCATTAATCCAACAAAACATCAAAATAGGGTCATTACCTCAAATAAACATCTAAGGATCATATCGTGTCTTATCATATCGAATCAAACCAATCTAACAAACCATAAAAATTCATATACTTATAATGACATAATCAATCTAATTCACAAACTCTTGTAAAATAATAACATTTAACCTTTAAATAAGATGCATATAAGCACCACGGCGCTTTTGCTATGCTACTCGATTCCCAACAAATATGTATCACTTCTAAATCATCATCATGCTATCACAACATTGTCACATTTCTTTCATATCAATATCCTTTGTACAATATCATAACCATTCTTATGAATAGCATTTACACTGAATAACATTTATACAAATTTCTAAGTGTCTCTTTTCACTTACTCACACCTTCAATGTATGACTAACATCTCCCTTAAATTCTAGTGTTCTTCCATATTTCTCATGAATTCATCAGTTTGTATTGGCTTGTTATTTCCTATTACTTTCAACAACCATTGGCATTATAGTTCTGGGCTTATCTCTCCATTTAAACTTATCACAAGGATAAGTTATTGGCTCTGATACCATCTGTAACTACATGCACCCCCACCTAAGGCATTTTGGCTATCTGGTAGATTATTCCCTATAGAGGCCTGTGCAGGACGCTACCATTTCCCTCTTCTTAAGGAAAGTCTTCCCATAACCCCACAATTTTTCTATTTTTTAGGGAGACATCCTGCAATAAATCTGGCAGAGTCTTCCTTGAATTATATGAATTTAAACCTAATATACATTAAATAAATACATTTTTTATAAATGTATTCAAAAATACATTTCTAATGTTTATACTCATAATTTTCAATCAAGAATAAATCAAAAAATTTAATAATTATAAATTAAACCATAAATGACTCAATTAGTCCAACTTACCCACAGCTCAGAACTTGTGTCGTCCTATGTTGGCAATAACCTGACTAACCATTTAAAAATCATAATATCATTTTCTACTATTATTACATGCCTTTCTCTTTCACATAACAAAATACATCAAAAATTAAGTCATTAAAATTATGAATTATTACAAATTCTAAAATTGTATCAAATACAATAAAAATCACAAACTTCATTAACATATTCCATAATTCCCTTGCTTAACTTTTCCACTAAAAGCTTAAATAAAAAGGCATGAGTTTGGGCAACTTAGTAAGTAGGTAGTAATATAAAATAATAATCAATACTTATGAACATGAGCTTATCATAATCATAACATTTACAATCATGCACAACATTCAAATTTAATACATAATTATTTTTGTTCCATTCAACAATTCTCAACACATTAATTATATGATACTATTTACCATAGTATAATATACATGTTCATTCTTAAACCAAATTATGGGATATTCTCTATTCCGCTCAGATCAGGCATTTACTTGAAGCCTTATGGAACATACTATCCATCATAACCATGAGATATTCTTTATCCCAACAAATAGGCATCCATACACAAGAATAAGTATCATAAGATACCTATTCAATTCACATAATGAATCTCATGAGAAATCAAACATTAATAACTTTAGTTCAAAGGATATTTAGTATCCCTAATCTTTAAGCCTTAACAAAATCAATATAAACATCAGCCATAAACTATCATGGAATCCAAACATATGATTCATATCCAAGCATTCAACCAAAAAGGGGCCCTTCTTACCTCATGAGTCTTCAATTTCTTTTAACTCCTCAAGCTCCATGACTTTCCATTCCTTTCAATGCTTTAGTAATCCTATACATACAACAACTCAATTTATCTATAAAGGTTACTTAAAGTTATTCCTAAGCAAGTAATGAATTATGATTTTGAATTGTCATCTTCGACTCACAGATCATTGATAGTCCCATGTAACATTAGCCACAGAATCATCCAGTCCATGGATTACATAAACCATGTTAATATTTCATTTATAGCTAATTACCAATTGTAGCAAGATCAATCAATCCCATACAGTTGTTTATGGGAACATTTCAATAGAGGCTTGATAAACATGCCTTATTTCATAAGTTTCTAAAATAGCTTCTTGAAGAGTTTCATTTTTAATAATACATACTCATCACATAACACAATTTAACATATAATTAATAAAGAAAATAAGCTAATTAAGCTATTAGTTTACTCAATTAACTGCCTGATCGCTTATACATCAAAGCACTTTTTAATCCCATTTAAGTCATTGTCCAAGATCATATTTCTCACTTTTAAACAAGTCCCTAAACACTATAATCAGTGAATTATACTTACTTGCTCATCATTATTACACATAAACTATAAAATTTGGGAAACATTTACCATTCACAATAGATGCAAATCCCTAAAAAGGCAAATCATAAATTCTCATATTCAAACTAGCCCCAATACACATTAATTCATTAATAAAACATTTTCCCCCATGGTTTTAATACCAAATCATGAAATTCCTTAATTTTCACTGTTCACAAAATCCTAACAACAAAAACTCAAATTTGGTTGGAGAAAGACAATAAAACCTGTCCAAAATTCTCTAATTATGGGGTTAATAGCTTTCCCCCATGATTTCCATGTCGAATTTATCATTTTCCCTCAAAACTCACTATACCCAAAACCCTAGTTAATCCTAAATCAGGAATTCGAATGGAGAAGACTGACTTACAATGTAATCTAGGCATGACTTCCTCCCATGGCCAAGAATCCAAGCTCAATGGTCCAAGTAGCTATCTCCATTTGAAGAAAGTTGGTTTTTCTTCCTTCATCCATCAATAGAATGACTAAAACTTGGGTCTAAACTCAAGATCAAGGGATTCATCACTCAAGCAAGGAATTTTGCAAACTAAATTGGCAAGGAATCAAGCATAATGGGGCTAGGGCTTAAGGTGAAGAAAGAAAGGAATGGACTAGGGCAACAGAATAGGAAAAATGGGGTAAAAAGTCAAAATTTTGGCATATATTGCCCACTAGCGTCGTGGCGCTAGCCTCACTGGTCACACCGCCTAGCCTTCATTGATGACCGGCACTGCAATGCCAATTCTGGTGCCTCTGGTAGTTTTGCTAGCCCTCCTAATGCTCCCTTGTTTTGTTGAATTTTCTCCACTTTTTCTCATTCCTTTTTCACATACTTTTAATCCTAACATTTCTCACATAATATTTACATCAAATCATTCACATTATTTTATTTAATTTTTTTTTCACATCTTAATCCATCACTGAAATCATGATTAAAAATTTTTCTTAGTTCAATTCCGTTCCTTTGTCAGTTACATTAGAAAAAACTTTAATGTACTCGAGTATTCAAGTACCAATTTATCAAAATTAATACCCCAAGTGTTACATATGAATAAGGGGCTCTATACCTTAGAATATTTATAGTGCAAATGATCTATTGATTGTTCTTTAAATTCACCTAAAATTTCATACTTCTTACTTGAACCAATTTTTCAAAAGTGGAATTCAAAGTTTTTTTCCCAAAGTTATTCTCATGGAATAAAAGTAATATGTGCCTTAGCATAATGAAGTCATCCTTCACTGCCTTTTTTTGTGTTCTCTTTGAGATAATTTGGAAAATTCTTTCTCTCCCTTTTTGTTATAATAAAAAAGAAATACAGTACTTGCAGAATACACACACAGAAAGAAGTAGCTTGAAAATAATGAAACTATTTTATTTCATTTCAGTACAAAAAAATCTACAAACACAGATAAAAATAACTCATCCTGCATTTTAAGTGCAGGAGAGGTTGTGCATGAGACTGTGGATGAGGGGAGGGGGGTGGGTAGAGAACTTTGCATCACAATGAGTGATACAAAGTTTCAAGGAGAGGAAGAGGGGAAAGAGATGATAATGAGGCACTTGGAGCCTCTTTTCCCCTCTCTTTAAGAGCCCCTACCAATGATGAAGTTGGATCCAGGGGCAAACTAGCTGATATATAAATCATTTTCTTGAAAGCCACATCTTGAAGAGAAATACTTCTGATTGGATAGGTGAACAGGAATATTGTCATGAATAGAAGTAACATCATCCCACCAAGAAAAGTGAAGAAACATCCTTTGGTTCTTCAATTTCCACTACTCGTTAGTCTTTCTTCTATATCTTCTTCCTAAATGCCCTTCCCTAAGTTGCTCTATCATTGTGTTACAGAGAAGGATTGCTAGTCATGGGTTAAACTAGACTTATCATGGGGGCAATACTAGGTTGTTGATATGATATTTCAAGAAATAAGGAATAACTCATGCTAAAAATAGATTTTGATGTGATATGAATTGTTGTAAATTGATTATGGCAAGAAAATGAGGTGTACTACTTGACCTCAAAAACTATGATCCAGACAAAGTGAGAATAGAATAGTGTATAGAAGTAACTTACTTCGTCTGAGATGAAGTCTAGTCTCATTGAAAGCATATCGAAACAGTGCAACTTCAAGCATAAAAATATTAAAGATTTCATTCTTAAGTGATCACATTAGTCATGCTTAATTTTTCTCTAATGTTACAGAAAGTTTCTAAAGGCAGTGACTTAGTAAAGATGTTAGAAAGTTGAGCATTTGTAGGCATATACTCTAGGCATATATCATGTTTTTTTATATGATCTCTAATGAAGTGATGCCTAATTTCTATATGCTTTGTTCTCAAGTGCAAAATAGTGTTCTTTGTCAAGCATATGGCACTAGTATTATCATATTTGATGCGTATGTCTCAATAGTTGTATCCTCTATAATCTAGAAGTTGTTGTTTCATCCAAAGTAATTGAGTATAACAACTTTCAGCTACTATATATTCAGCTTTTGCTGTAGAGAGAGCAACACTAGTTTGTTTCTTAGAGAACCATGACACTAGGCTATTTCCTAGGAATTGACAGGTTCCACTAGTACTTCTTCTATCAACTTTGTATCCTCCAAAGTCAGCATCTGAATATCTAATTCATTCAAAACTAGTTCCCATGGGGTAATAGAGTCCTAGATTTGGTGTGTCAACCAAATACTTAAAATTATTTCACTACAATATGATGAGAATCTCTAGGACTGGACTAAAATCTAGTACATAAGCATACACTAAAGAGAATATCTTTTCTAGATATAGTAAGGTAAAGAAAAGATCCAATTATACTTCGATACAGTTTTTGATCTACAAGTTTACCCTTTTATCCTTATCCAGCTTTGTTGATGAGCTCATTGGAGTTCTTGCTGCTTTAATTCCTTCTATTGTGAACTTCTTTAGCATTTCTCTAGTATATTTGGATGGTAAATATAGTTTCTATCATCTCTTTGCTTGATTTACAATCCAAGGAAGTAGTTCAATTCTCCCATCATACTCATTTCAAATTCAACCTGCATGATCTTTGAGAAATCTTGATAAAGATCCTCATTAGTAGCACTGAATATAATATCGTTTACATAAATTTAAACTATTAAAATATCCATGTAAATATTTTTGATGAACAAGGTAGTATCCAGTTTTTATTTTTTGAATTGATGATCACCTGGGAATTTGCTTAACATTTCATACCATGCTCTTAGAACTTGTCTCAAACCATATAATGCTTTAGTGAGCTTATAGACATGATTGAGTTGATCATCATTTTTGAAACTAAGGGGTTGCTTTACATAGACTTTCTCACTTAAATATCCATTTAGAAATGCATTCTGTGCATCTATTTGAAATAATTTAAAATTCTTATAGGATGCAAAAGTAAGTAGCATTCTAATGACTTCTAATCTTGCTACAAGGGCATATGATTCTTCAAAGTCAATTCCTTCTTTTTGGGAATATCCCTTAGCAACTAGCCGTGCCTCATTTCTTAGAACCAATCCACTTTAATCTAGTTTGTTTTTGAATACACATTTAGTTCCAATTACATCAACATTCTATGGTTTTAGAACTAATTCCCATACTTTGTTCCTTTCAAACTAGTTAATCTCATCTTGCATTGCAATGATCCAGCTTTCATCATTTAAGGCTTGATCAATGTAATTGGGCTCAATTGTGGAGATGAAAGCATAATGACCATAAATGTTTTACATGGACCTTCTTATTTTGACACCATCATAGACATCACCTATAATTTATTTTCTAGGATGGACACTAATAAATCTCAAATTAGTGGAAAGTTGATAGGGAGCATTACCTGTACTTACCTTCTCCTCATTGTCTAAATTTTGCATATCTTCATATTTTGTGGCAACTTCTTGATCTTTTAGTTTGAGATTCTTCATATTAGTTACAATTTCATCTGCATCACTATCATACTCCTTTCTTGGGTTTACATTTACTTCATCAAATTTAACATGTATAGACTCTTCTGCAGCCTATATTCTCATAATATATACTCTAAATGCCCTGTTATTAGAAGAGTAACCGAGAAAGATAGCTTCATTGCTTTTGGGATTGAACTTTCTAAGATTATCCATCTCATTGTTCAACACATAATATGAGCATCCAAAGTAATGAAAATATGAGATATTGGGTTCCTTTCTTTCCAAAGTTTGTATGGGGTTTGATGGTCAAATTATAATTCCTCGCAAGTGCATGAGTGTATAGCAATATAGTGTGCTTAGCAATGGTTGATCCCACAGAGAACTGTCAAACTGATTCAATTATATTTAGTTACCAATACTAAGTTGTCCTAAATCTAAAAGATAATGTAGAGACTAAGTAATTAAAAGTGTAATGTAAGATAGATAGAAAACAATGGCTTAAGTAATGTAAAATAATATTCAAGTTGTAAGAGTCTAGGGATCTGACTTAACCACTCAAGGATATTCATTGATGTTGAGATGTTGGTATCAATTCAGCATCTTAGGTTCGTCTATTCACTATAGGCATCTAGATTTAAATCAATTATTTTCTTCCATTCCAATTACCTATGGCATATAGTGTAATTGAGATTGAAAACTCAGGAAGATTAGAAGAACTTTAATGAACCAAGTAGAATATTTTAGCATATGGCGTCAACCTTAACCATCTACTCATTCATTCAAAAGAGAATAGTATATGGTTTAGCATATGACATCTACCTTAACAACATACTCAAAGATAATCAAACTAATTCACATAATTGGTGATCAGACAATCAAACAAATTAGATGATTGCATTATACACAATGAATGAAACAAGATGATGTTGAATTAATAGCCCAACAATCTCTATTAATAATAAATATCATGGAGGGCTACATCATTGCCTCATAATAAAAATAGAAATAAAACTCTTTGAAATATGCATGATAGAAAAACTCAAAATCCTTCTCTTGCTCCCTTGCAAAACTTCTCCCATCCAAAAAAAACCTAACTATGTTCTGGATGTCTACTTAAATAACCCAAACAGCAGGGTTTTAGTAGAACTCCTCCACGAATTGCAATACCTCTAGGCATAGAGATTCTCTTCAAATAATAACACAGTATTTCCTAATGAAAATATAGCTTCCCAAACATTGCAATGTATAAAAATAGAAGTTCTCAAAATAACTGAGTTATTGCGTATCCTAGGTTCTAAAAATTATAACATAAATTTGAGTCTAAAAATCAACTTTCAATAATACTTTGCAATCTGCATGTCTCATACTCTTAAATTTGCAACATTTGATGCATGGAAAAATAACTAAATTTATGCACTTCTTATTCCAAGCTTTGATTTCAAACTTTGTTTCTTGTTAGGCTGCTATGGATGTATTTAAGATTGAACAAAAATTTGAATTCTTGCTTCAGAGTCACTGAAGCTTGCTTTAAAGTTAATAAATCTTGCTTTGGAGTCACTAAATATTAACTTTGGAGGCACCAAAGTGAACTTCGGAGTCACAAAAGTTAATTTCGGAAGCATAAGTCTACTTCGGAGGCACTCAAGTGAACTTTGGAGTCACGAAAGTGAATTTTAGAGTTAGACAACGTTGCTTTAGAGTCTCTGAAGTGAACTTCAAAGTTACTAAAGTGAACTTTGAAGTTGCTAAAGTGAACTTCAGAGTTACTAAAGTGAACTTTGGAGTTGCTGAAGTGAACTTTGGAGTTTTTAATTCTGCTTTGGGGTTTTTGACATTCCTAAGCAGTTTTAGTAGAATTATCTTAACTTTCTCATACAAACTCTAAATTAAGTAATTTTTATTGATTTAGATAGATAATGTGATGATCTACAACTTTCATGCTAATCACGTTTCCTCATTCTGCTTGTATGTTGATTCATAGAAGCTTTACATACTGCCTTTTGTGTTGCCTTCAAAATTGATATTTCAAAGTTTTCTAAAGAGAGTGCCATTATTTTGATCATAACTTTCTTGTATGAACTCAGAATTGCTCAATTCTTTTATATTGGAGATATAATTTTAAGGGATATAATTTTATGTTTATCACTTTGTCTGAATCATCCATCTTCTATGAGTCGTGAGCCTTCAAAATGACACCTTCTGTCAAATGAAGTAGCAAATGAATGTGAAGCTCTATAGGCAGTTACACTATTTTAGCCATAACTTTCTCATATAAATTCAAAATTATATGATTATTGATATATTTGAAAGCTAAGAATAAAGGCTAAAACTTTTATGTTTAAACATGTTTTTCAAATATGCCTCCATCAGTCCTAGAAATTGCTTTAAAGTAACATCTTTTGTAATTTTTAGTTTCATTTTACAAATCAATAAAAAAAACTCTGTTAAGTGAAATATCCACTAAAAAACATTAAAAGAAGATCTTAACATATAAATTTAGATATAAAATGTGATATATTTTGAGCTTATCAAATACCCCAAAACTTAGCTTTTGATCATCCTTGAGCAAAATAACAATCTAAACTCATGAATTAGTTAGGAAAATCTCTCTTAAGCAATCAGTAACTTGCCAGACAAATTATACATGTGCACATATCTCAGAAATCACTCAAGACACTTGCTAAGTAATCTTATGAAACTCATACTTCATCAATCCTTTTATGAAATGAAAATATGTGTATGTGTAGTGTCATTCCCTTGCTACATGCGTATTTTTTAGTCAACAATGTGCAAACCAATGATTCTCATAATTTTCACAAACACCCCATAAGCTTGCTTTTTATAATCCCTCTCCATTAAGGTAGATAACTTTATTCATTTGTATCAATAAGTCTTTACTAAGTTTGTAATGGGGCCTTAGGTTTAGTTAACAAGAAAGGAAATAAGGATTCACAAAGTAAGAGATCATATCTGAATTTTACATGAATATTTACTCTCTTAACTTTTTGTTTAGAGTTCTTTCTATTTTAAGGATTGTATTACTATCACAACCCAACATATTTTCTTTTATATTCATTAGGATGTGATCCCCCATTGCTCTTGGTCTTCTAGAGCAATGGGAACCTGATTGTAACCTGAAAAACCATCTAGAAAATAGTAGTAAGCATGACCTGCCAATCGTTCAAGCATTTGATCAATGAAAGGAAGAGAAAAGTGATCCTTTCTTGTTGCTGCATTTAATTTTTTATAATCTATGCACATCTGTTATCCTGTAGTCATTCTTATTGGCATCAACTCATTATTATCATTCTTAATAATAGAAATTTCAGATTTCTTTGGTACCACATGAACTGGACTTACCTATTTGCTATCAGAAATTGGGTAGATAATACTTACATCTAAGAGCTTAATCACTTTAGCTCTAACAGCTTCTTGCACGTATGGGTTAAGTCTCCTCTGAGCATCCCTAGAAGGCTTTGCATCATCTTCCAACAAGATCTTATGCATGCACATAGTGGGGATAATTCCTTTGATATAAGCTAATGTCCAACCTATAGCCTCCTTGTGCTCTCTCAAAACATTCAATAGCTTATTTTCTTCATCAACAGATACAAGTGAGTCCAAATCATCAATTTGGAAATAACCAATAGGATCTGAAGGTAATGAAAGAGAATTGTAAACAAAAAATTTCACAGTCTCCTCCAAAATAGTCATTTTGAGCTTCTCATTCTATACATCAATGATCGTCCTAGCTGTTGCCCTGAATAGGCATCCCAGAAGAATAGACACCTCTCTCTCTGGAGTCACTTGCCTCTCCATGTCAAGCATAATAAAATCTGCAGGAATAATAAGTTTTTCAATTTGCACTAATATATCTTCTACAATACCTATTGGATATTTCACTGATCTGTTTGCAAGTTGTAGAGACATTGTAATATATTTCAAATCTCCAAAACAAAGCTGCAAGTAAATAGAATAAGGCATCAGATTTATACTTTCTCCTAAATCCAACATAACCATTACCTTATTCGTTCCTCCAATAGTGATTGTGACATTAAAACTACCTAGATCCTTTAACTTTAGAGGTAGATTTGTTTGCAGAACTGCACTTGCAACTTCAGAAATTATTAAATTTTCATGAGGCTCATATATTATGCCTCCTTGAGGTTAATTCCTTCAAAAACTTAGCATAAGCAGGCATGTTCTTAATCATGTCAAGCAAAGTTAAGTTAACATTAACTTTGGAGAGGATGTCATAAATATCTAAAAATGATTTGCCTAATTTACTTTTCCTCGATCTTCCTGGAAAAGGTACTGGTGGATCATAAAGTGGTGGTGGTTTATAGTTGACTAGAGAGTCAACTATTGGAAACACAACCTTTCTTGAGGTTACCTACTCTGCTTCCTTTTCCTTCCTGTTGTTTGTTCCTTCAGAAGCATTAGATTCAACGGTTTCTTCATGAACATTATTGTTAATTACCTTTCCACTTTTCAATGTTGCTTTTGCTTACTCTGGCTGACTTGGCAACTTTCCTGGTGTGTGACTTTGTATAGCTTCTGCAATCTGCCCCAATTGTGTTTCTATCTTCTTTATTGATGGCTCTACATTCTAAAATCTTGATTCATTATTTTGGAACTAAGTCTGAGTTACTTGAATGAGACTATTGTTCTGTGAAAAGTTTGGATGATTCCTCCAACCAGGATTGTAAGTATTTGAATAAATATCACTACGTGGCCGCTGGTTATTGAAATTCATTATATTTGCTTACTCTGAAACTCCTGCAAAACTTTCACTAGAAGGGCAAATATTCTATGAGTCTCTTGGATTATCACAAATTGAATAAACTTAGTAGGGACAGGTTGCTCCAAGTTCACTATCATTAAGCACATTGCCTTCATCTATTTCATCATCTCTGACATCTGCATAGAAAGATCAGTATTAGAGTTGATTTCATAAATTCCTCTAGACCTACCTTTTACACTCTGGGAGTTTGCTCCAAGTATCTCATATAGATTATATCTCTCTTACAGGGTCTTTTCTTCCATTGCTCCATCTACAGTATTATCAACTATGGCTTGGCATGGTTGTGTTAGTCCATCATAAAAAAATTGATTGAGCAATTCAAGAGGATACCTATGGTGAGGACATTGTATCAGTAATGCCTTAAATCTCTCCCATGCTTCATGGAATGCTTCCCCATCCATTGAGAAAAAGTAGCAATCTTACTTCTCAATTTTGCAGTTTTAGCAGGGGAATAAAATTTACCAATGAATTTGTTATATACTGCATCCCATGTAGTCAGTGCTCCAGGAGCCAATGTCATGAACCACGTTTTTGCCACATCCTTCAAGGTGTAAGGAAAATATCTCATGTGTAGCTGATTCTCAGTTAAACTTTGCAAAGGAAATGTTTGAATAGTTGCATAGAAATCACACATGAATGTTAAAGGATCTTCTATAGCTACACCATGAAAAGAAGGAAGTATGTTAAAGTGTATATGCTTTAGATCATAATTCCTTGCATTGTCATCTAAAATAATGCATGAAGGTGAAATTTCTATCACTGGGCGTGCAAATTCCTTCATCAGCTATTGAGCTTGTTGAACCACTCTATTTTTCACATTTCCAACCATCTGAATGTCTTCTTCACTTTGTCTTCTTCACTTATGTTTTCTATCTCTATTTCCACTTTATCAATGTGATCATTCCAGGGTAAAAGAACTTGATTCAATGATCATCTTCCTTGCATTCATAGTTCTTCAAAAGAAAGAAAGAAAGAATTAAAAATCCTAAATAAAATAAACTACAATAACAAAAAAGAAAAATTATAACTAAATTAATCAAATCAATTTGGAACTAGTTCCTCGACAATGGCGCCAAAAACTTGATGGTGAAATTATAATTTTGTGCAAGTGCATGAGTGTATAGTAGTACAATGTGCTTAGCAAGGGTCGAGCCCATAGAGAACTGTCAAACTGACTCAATTATATTTAGTTACCAATACTAAGTTGTCTTAAATCTAAAAGATAACTTAGAGACTAAGTAATTAAAAGTGTAATGTAAGATAAATAGAAAATAATGGCTTAAGTAATGTAAAATAATATTCAAGTTGTAAGAGTCTGGGATCTAACTTCACCACTAAACAATATTCATTAACGTTGAGATTTTGGTATCAATTCAACATTTTGGGTTCATTCTATCCATTGTATGATTATTACCATTAGGCATCTGGGTTTAAATCAATTATTTTCTTCCATTTCAATTACCTATGGCATGTAGTGTAATTGAGATTGAAAACACATAAAGATCAGAAGAACTTTAATGAACCAAGTAGAATAGTTTAGCATATGATGTCTACCTTAACCATCTACTCATTCATTCAAAGGAGCACAGTATATGGTTTAGCATATGATGTCTACCTTAACCACATAATAACTCAGTATCTCCCAACGAAAAATATAGCTTCTCAAACATTGTAATGCATAAAAATAGAAGTTCTCAAAATAACTGAGTTACTGTTTATCCTGGGTTCTAAAAATTGTAACACAATCTTGAGCCTAAAAATCAGCTTCCAATAATACTATGCAATCTGTATGTCTCATACTCTTAAATTTGCAACGTCTGATGCATGAAAAAATAACTAAATTTGTGCATTTCTAATTCCAAGCTTTAATTTCAAACTTTGTTTCTTATTAGGCTGCTATGGATGAACTAAAGATTGAGCAAAAATTTGAATTTCTACTTCAAAGTCACTGAAGCTTGCTTTGAAGTCAATAAATCTTGCTTCGGAGTCACTGAATATTAACTTTGGAGACACCAAAGTGAACTTTGGAGTCACAAAAGTCAATTTCGGAAGCACAAGTTTGCTTCAAAGGCACGTAAGTGAACTTTGGAGTCATAAAAGTGAATTTTTGAGTCAGAAAATGTTGCTTCAGAGTCTCTAAAGTGAACTTTAGAGTTGTTGAAGTGAGCTTTGGAGTCATAAAAGTGAATTTTTGAGTCAGAAAATGTTGCTTCAGAGTCTCTAAAGTGAACTTCAGAGTTGCTGAAGTGAACTTTGGAGTTTTTAATTCTGCTTTAGAGTTTTTGATATTCCAAAGCAATTTTAGTAGAATTATCATAACTTTCTCTTATGGAATTTAAATTAAATATTTTTTCTTTGGTTGGATAGAGAATTTCAATATCTACAATGTTCATGTTAATCACATTTCCTGATTTTGCTTGTATTTTGATTCATAAAAACTTAAAGTATCACCTTTTGTGTTGCCTTTGAAATTGATATTTTAGAGTTTTCTAAAGAGAGTACAACTATTTTGTTCATAAATTTCTCGTAAAAACTTATAATTGCCCTTTATTTTTGCATTGGATAGATAATTTTAGGGTCTACAACTTTTATGTTGATCACTTTGTCTGAATCATCCATCTTTTATGATTCATGAGCCTTTAGAGTGACACCTTCTATCAAATGAAGTAGCAAATGAATATGAAGCTCTATAGGCAGTTACACTATTATAGCCATAACTTTCTCATATAAATTCAGAATCATATGATTATTAATGATTTGAAAGCTAAGAATAAAAGTGAAAACTTTTATGTTGATCACATTTTCCAAATATGCCTCCATCAGTCCCAGAAATTGCTTTAAAGTAACATCTTTTGTAATTTTTAGTTTCATTTTACAGATCAATAAAACAAACTCTGTTAAGTGAAATATCCATTGAAGAACATTAAAAGAAGATCTTAACATATGAATTTAGATATAAAATATGATATATTTTGAGATTATCAGGGTTTTCTTTAAGATTGCTCTAATGGTAACCCTATTCAGTACATGACAGGTTGTACTTACTACTTTTTCCCAAAATCTTTTAGACAATTTACTCTCATTCAACATAATCCTTGTCATTTCCTAAATTGTCTAGTCTTTATTTTTATGACTCCATTTTGTTGAGGAGTTCTGGAGGATGAGAAACTATGGTGAATTCCTTTTTCGTTACAAAAGTCAATAAATTTTTTCTTTACGAACTCACAACCATGATCACTATAGATAGACACAATTGACATTTGTTTTTCATTTTGAATTAGCTTTGAAAATGTATAGAACATTGAAAGTACTTCATCTTTGCTAGCAAGAGAATCACCTAAGTGAATCTAGAGTAGTCATTCACGAAAATATATACATATCTTTTTGTAACAACCCGTCTAGGGGCCTATGCATTTTGAGTATCTTTTATCCCATGAAAGATAAGGGTTTCTGCACCTATACAATATTTTATATCTCATTCTCACATCATATCACTATCACAATTAACACAACAAATACTCACACTACCCAGAATCATAAGGTAAGCTGCATTGTAACGGCAAAGTACAACTGGACCTATAAGAAAAATATATAGGTATAGTCCACATAATGACATGTTAATATAATTATATAATACGTACCCATTACACCTTAATAATTGAAACATTTCTAATTACAAATTTATATGCATTAGATGTCATATCTACATATGAGTTCCAAACTCTAATTCATCCATACATCATAGAGGTTGTCCCCTACTTTCAGTCATGAGTGCCAACCCCCAGGTGGGCTCCATCGTTTGACCTATCAACTCAAAAAGGCAATAAAATGGAGTGAGTTTGGGCAAACTTAATAAGTAGGTAAAACAGAAAACTATAAGGAAATAGTCAAAGAGAAGAGCATTCTCAAATATATATACTTAATCCAAGCAACGTATAAATCCATGGTCTGCTAAATGTCATGACAATGCAATATGTACCCATGTCCACAATACACATGTCTTCATTTCTAGAACCTAATTCACTCGATCAAACATACTTTCCTAATACATCATTACCATTAAGTCATACTCATCACCAAGACTCATGTACAATGAAATCATTATGATATCCTCATCAAGACATATATTTTATCAATACATCACTATCAGGACTTATTAAAGTCAAAGAAATCACTCTCCCCCTCTTCGATGTGCAACTGGTCCATCTTAGTATCCCCTACTAGAAGCCTGCCAAGTCTATCTCCTGGAGTGCTAAGAATTCACCACCTGCACAAAGTCCTGCCTCACCCTCATATCTCCACAGGGATCACAATAGGTTCACCAATACAAACCACATTTACTGAGGAATTCAAGTGTATCAGACTCACAACTATAATTCAGAATCACTTAAGTATCATGTCATGCTAATCTTAACATATCATTATCACAAACCATCAAGGCCAACATCTAGCTACACGAGCTCCATATGTCACACGGGCAACCAATCAACCACACAAGCAACTCCATAGCCACATAGGCAACACCATACGCTACACAAGCAATACCATACACCACACAATCAATACCATACGCCACAAAGGCAACACCATAGCCACATAGGCAACACCATATGCCACACAGCATATATCATATATCTGCTCATGTTACTCAACCACATTCATGCCAATGCCATACTCAACTCATGTCAAATGGCAAAAAATTGAATCACAACATAATACAATAAAAGCTCAAATCATGATATAGTATGCACGTGATCAAATCCAAACATAAAATGGTTTCATAATTTCAATTATACAGCATTCAAATCAAATATCAATAAAATTCAGTACCCGTATGCTAGTACACAAGATCATGTCCAATCATGCACGAATTCGGGAAAAACCTACTTACCTCTATTCTTCACAAATCTGGATTTCTTCCTTCTATGCCAAGCAACCAAAATAATTTACTCTTTCAGTCAAGTCTCAAATCCTACATTCATCATAACATATTAAATTGCTTACTTGCTACAATTATGCAAATTAATATCCCATTCATTATCACTACCTTAACCAAGTTC
>JAYJMB010015006.1:2139-25918 GCA_036873735.1 Pouteria campechiana
TTGTTGATAAAAGCAGGTCTAATCTTGCATAGTGCATGCAGAAATCATCAAATAAAACTGAATATGTTGCTGAGAAGATAAAAAGTTGTGCCCAAGGGAATTGACGAGTATGAGAAGGGAAATCACGGAGTTGATTTGTTTAAAACATTGTCCAAAGCTTTACATGGCCTCCATCCATAAAATTGTTCTGAGTAGAAGTATTTCTCTTCTCTCATTTACATTTGTTGAATGCATTTTCCATTTTAGACCTGAACCACTGAGCCATTCTTAAAGATTCACATCTAATGAGCCTGTGATGAATCAACCAGCTATTCTTGGGTAACTCATTCCTGTAGCCATGTCCACCTACTTGGAAATGAACTTCTCCAAAGTTCTGTTTGTTTTTTGTTTTTCAATTTTCTTTTCATGTGTAGGTTTTTTTTTTCTTTTCATGTGTAGATATTTTCTGTGACGAGGATTAGTTGGGAGTGCCATAAAGGAAGAGCCGCTAGATTTCGCAACCTGAGGCACTTGAAATAGCTTTGATGTTCATATTTTTGTTTAGAACTTGATTACAGTTGTGGAGCTAGTGGTTCTGTAGTATCATTGTACTGGATTGTTACTCATCGTACTGGATTATTAGAGGCTTTTTGTCTCTCACTTGTTTGCCCCAATATGGACAAATTCTGTTATTACGTGCCAAGGAAACACCCATAAACAGGCATGATTTGAGAGATTTGGGACATTCATTTGGGTGGGCGAGAAATAAGGGCAGTCCACCCTCTGCAAGAATGATGATCAATACAGATCTCATCAAACCTCTTATGCGGTCCAGAAGCAAAAGCCAGAATTTCAATATACCCTAGCCCTCAAAATGAAAAGATTTCACCACCAATTTCAATGGAGCTTATATTATTTAATTACAGCCCTTACGATTGTCATTTGGACAATCGGGAAAGCTTGTGTTTGGGTCATCGATTAGAGAGGCTCGTTTTGTTGGGCTGATGCAAAGTTTGATTCAGAGAAAACTAATTGAATGCGAGAGCCTGTTTGGCAACGTTACTTAAAATGACTCAACCTCTAGAATTTCATATGTCTAGTCTTCTATAACCACCCACCTTTACCTCCAAGTTACACATCGTTTTATGACACAAACTAGAAATGATTTGGGTTCTCCTCCTTGGTTAACAATGTTTTCTGAACTTTCAAAAAAAAAAAAAGCATAATTTGCCCATGGATAAAACCACAAATAAACAAGTAAAATACTAATCCAAACTACTCATTATACTAGATAGACCAAATTCGTAAAAGAAATAAATTTGACACATTGGGATTTGGGAAGACGAGCTTAAGTAAAAAAGAGGTCAACACAGGGCATTTTCCTCATGATATGAGATTCTCAGTGGTCATTTTATAGTTATTTAAAAAAAAAAAAAAAACTTGGTGGTTCTCTGTATTATGAGAAAAAGTCGGAATTGAAAGTAGACTTGTTTATGCTGTTGGAGATGGATGTTTACTTGCCAAGAAGAAGTTTCCATTGATGCCCATGAATACAGAAGCAGCTTGTTGCACATTATTTTGGACCCTCTTTTTGAGTTCCTCTTGTGAAATGATAGTCATTCACGAGACTATCACTTCAGAGTCAGCAAAGAAGCTTCGGAGCCACTTGAGAACTTCGAATACAAAGGAAATCCTCTCGGGGTCACGAAGTCACGAGCTTCGGATTCAGCAAAAACACATCGTAGCCAAGACAAGTATTTTCGGAGCCACTGAAGTACTTCGGAGACACAGAAAACTAACTTCAAAAGTGATGACATTGCTTCAGAGTCACAAACTCAGAAACTTCGAAGCCACGAGCTCATGAACTTTGGAGTTAAGACAAATACTTTGGAGTAGAGCCAAATAACTTTAGAGTCAACAAGAGAAACATTTTGAATTTTAGAATAAACTCCTTCAGAGTTAGCCTCCATGGTCCTGATGCGAGTCATTTCGACGCCTCCAAAACGTATCTTTGGAGCATCCGAAGATACAGATCGGTTGCCATGTGTGCATGAGCTGCGTCTGCAATAAACACATATCTTCTTTAAATTCGATCACCAGGAAGCCTGCGTGATACACCTGCTAAACAGTGAAACAATCCAAATGAACAGCGAGAATTACAACGTTTTCTAAATGCTGTTTTATATGTTTATGTAAGATATCCATCATCAGCCAGATTACTTTGAATGTTAAGAAAGAAAACTATATTTAAAATATTATATCTAATGGGATGAGCCTAAATCCCAATGTAAACATGTGTTATTTTAAATCCTCGGGTGGGGTACGGTTCTCCCCCCAAGAAACTCCCGATGACTGGCATGCTTTCTTTGTAAATGGTAATCGCTTACTCCTGTATCTTCCCTCGGTCAGTGCATGTAAAAACAACAGCAAAGCTACGAAGTTGGGCCTCTTCACTGTAACCTCCCACTAGGGGAAACCATGGGTGAATTTGGTCTCATTCGCGTGCCTAATCATTGACCCAACCAAAACCCATGGCCGGACTTGAGTGTGGCATTTTGGCTGCTAAAATTGGGCATTGATCGACGCAGTGAATGAAATGCCACTCCAAATTATCATCCCACTGCTTTGACGTTGAAATTTCTCTCCTACTCTTCCCAGTGATGCAGCGCCCAAAGCAGCCGGCTAAGCCATCTTGTTGGTTTTCTGGTTTAAAGCTGGAATATGCTTGGAAGTTGGATATAAGCTGAATTAGCATAGATCTAACTTAGTTCATTCAGTCCATGGTGACAGCATCAGCATATCCCAGTCAATGCCCAATCGAGCTTATTCAGTTCCAAGGCCCGATCATGATCAGTTTTTACGTGCAATGGTATTCTAACATGCATAGTCGAATTTTATAATTTATTATAACCATATAAAAAACCTAGAATCCAATAGTTTGGTGGTCAAATAAGGGTAACATTTTAAAAGATGTACAAACAAATACAAGATGATCTCTCTTCAGTGATGCATATAAAAAAAAAAACAGCTTAGTGTATTTGCAAATATATTCAAATCTTATCCTTGAAAACAATACGATGGCATAAGAATGAAGCTTGTTTGACATGGACCAAATCCAAGATGATTGCTAAATCTCTGTTCTTCCACTGAATTCTGCATCATTGCAGCAGGTTGGAGAAGCCACTGTGGACCTGCCTATAGATAGCAACCGGCCAGATCAGACACTGATGACCTGTTCGCTGTTAACCCACAGCATTCAAATTAGGCCATTCACATGAAATGACCCAAAGTTTCGAGTTCTTCAAGCTGTATGCTTAGTTAAAACTTTAAACAGATATGTCATCCCTTTGGCTAGTCATGCATCTTGAATTATACATGCTTTTATACCACATGATCATTTCTTATAAGCTTTTGGTCAACACAGGAATATGCATTCTGCAATGCTATTCGTCTTGAACATTGTATGCTTTATCATCAGAAAAGCGAAGACGCCAGTTCTTGGTGCTTCCACACAACTCCATTGTGCTGCCAAAGATGTAGGTTCAAGTATGAGGCTAGCCACTGTGCAGAAAGTTCAAAGGACTGTTTCCAGCCTACCCCTACGAAGACCCTGCAAAATCGGACCTGCCTCTTGGAATCATCAGCAAAATGTGCTCCTCCAGAGAGATGAATTGCATTAAGGATTGAACACATACTCTTCTGCAGTCTTCCACATTACTCCATGCTGTTGATTGCATAAGCAACAGTACCTTCGGAACATTAGGTAAATTCTACTCCATGAGCTCCTTCCTTAATGCTGAAAATAAAATTGGACTTCCACCTTTGCTCATATTCCCCTTACCTGCTCACTACAAAGAAGTGGCACAAACAAATAAGGGCACATAGGAAACAAAGCACACGTTGGGATTATTTGGGTCATAAACTCATTGCCACATGGAAACAATTATCAACCATTCCAAATCTAGTTGATGTTGTATCTGAATAAAACCTGAAAATTCCCTATCCAGCAGTTGCCACGTAAAACTACTATTACAACACAGTTTGGTACAACCATTCTTCCATGTATAAAAATTAGTTTGGTAAAACCATTCTTCAATGGATAAACCTTCTTGCTCTTTATTCCTTTTGGCTAGAAAGAATACAGGCTGACAGCCAAGTCAATAAGTTCTGTTTCTTGGGTCCTCCATGAAAGTCAATTCCAGCATTTGCATCTATCCAATTTAGGGTGCATTCAAGGCCTTCTGCACTGGTTCACACAAAAGGTTTCTCATCCCATAAAGTGAGAAACTTCTTTATCCTGAACATGATGATTCATTTCTTGAATATAAAAATTTAGTGATCTGATAGGTGAAACAAACTGTCAGATCCTTCATCAGGCATGATGATAAATGTTGAAGCAACTCAATTCGAACAGTTGTTGAAGAAGCCATTTTTTATCAGTGGATTCCAGATCTAGCCCAGGCAAACAAAAGGAGGCTGAAGCAAGCAATGCTAAAAAATAAAGCTAGCCAATCATCTTGAGAACCACTTGAAGAAATAAGTTGACAGTTGGAAGGAAGGAGCCATCTACAACTGGAAAGCCTTTGTATTTGTAGACATCAGATTGGCAGTTTTCTCATATGATCCATGGCCTAAATCCTTAAGAGACATCCAAGCCCCTATTGCAGATAACTCGTCACTTGAGCAGAAGACACTCATCATAAATGAATCAATTACTACCAAGAACCATTTCAACAACGTAAATTCCTAGCCTTTTGAATTGCTGATTTGAGCCTCCTTTCTTCTCTGATAAGTCCCAAAGAATGAAGACCATCAAGAACAGCACGCTGGGCAGATGAAAGCACTTTTGTGCCCTGCCTTACACAAGTCAGCATGATCCTGTATGCTGCACGAAACCTCCCTGCCTTGCAAAGACCATGCAGCAGAGATGCATATGTGAAGGAATCTTTCACCTTCATCCCATCAAAAACTTTCAATGCATAGTTCACATGCCCTGCCTTGCACAATCCCTGGATTAAGCAATTTCTAGCCACCAAGTTTGATTTAAAGCCACTCATTTCCACATAATGCAAGTGCCTCATGGCTGCATCTACATCACCCATCTTACACAGCCCATCAACCAAGATTGTGTGTGTATACTCGTCGCTTTCAAGACCAACCTTCTCTATCTCATTAAGCAACTGAAATGCAATGTCAAACTTACCCTCTTTGCAATACACATTAATCAGAGTGTTGTATGCCACTATATCCAGTCTGACACCATCCCTAACCATCTGTTCGACACAAGCTTTGGCCTCATCAATCTTACCCAACTTGGCCAATGCTGCAATCACTGTGCAATAAACAAATCCATCAGGAGCACACCCTTTGTCCCGCATCTCTGAAAAGATTTGAAATCCCTGCTCCATCATCCCTGACCTAAAGCAGCACTTCATGACAGATGTATATGTCACAACACTGGGAGTATGTCCTGACTCCCCAAGCTCCTTGAGGATACGCCTTGCCTGGCCCAACCTCCCTGACTTGCAAAGCTCATTTATGAGTGTATTATATGTTATAATTCCCGGAGTGAACCCCAACCCATGCCTATTTCTGAACAGCCCAAGTGCCTTCGATGCATTCCCGGTCTTCAGAAGGCCATTAATAATAGTGTTATACGTAGCAGCAGTAGGACTCAAATTTCTCGAGATCATCTGGAGAAACACCAAGTAGGCCTCTGCTGGGCGACCACATTTAAACAAACAGTGCATGAGCGTGTTGTAGCTCCAGGCATCAGGGGTGATGCCTCTTTGGAGCATTTCATCGAACAGGTCGAAGGCCTTGGTCGGAAGGGAATGCCGAGCAGCGGCACCAATCAAGGAATTGTAAGTCACTACATCGGGCCTGATTTCAGCTTCCCGCATTCTCGAGAGGATGGATTGGGAAGCGTCGATGCCAACGATGCGGGCATAGGCGGCAATGAGCGTGTTGTATGTGACCACGTTTGGTGTGTAGCCGAGCAGAATGCCGTCGATTAGGACGGACTCGGCCTTGTGCAGATTGCTAGCTTTGCAGAGCGCAGAGATGCAGATGTTCAGGAAGCGAGTTGAGAAGCTACAGATCATCCCTTTATGGTAACATCGAATCGAAGGGAAGCGAGCGAATTGAGAAGCTACAATTCATCCCTTCCTTTGTGCAATCTGCAAAGATCTTATACCCCTTTTATTGTGGGCCCCACCTTCACCTCTCCGTGAACACTAGGCAGGCGGTGATGAGTGCTGATGGTGCCGTTGGGCTGTTTGCTACTCTGCTCTGGCGAAGCATGATAACCGTTACTAAGGGCGAAGACGCCTTTTTTGTTTTAACGCTGAGAAGATTAAAATAGTTGGAAAGAGCGAGTCCTGTTACCTCCCTCGTGGCTCGTGGAACTGGCGGCACGAGCGACTTTTAGTGTTTGGATACGCTCAAATTAAAGGAAATGAAAAACAAAAAAGCATTACCTATTGAAAGCACAAAAATACGACTTTTTTAATCAAAAAAGTAGACAACGATAAATATACATATATATATATATATATTAGAGTAGATATATGCCAATTGAAAATTTTTCGCACCATGAAAACTGGACTTCCAAATTGTGAGTGCGAATAACGAAAGCCCCTGAAGAAAACTGATTTCAATTTTGCCCAACACTAGCATGTCCAATTAAAATTGGGATATTGAGTATGAAGTTGAACTCTCCTCGGGTATTTCGATTATGCTATAAATTACAAGAACTCTTGAGTCATTTCAGTCTGCCAGTCGATGGAACGTCGAGAAAAGCCAGCTTGCGCAAGATGAAATCATTTTTCCAAGCGCAGCTTTGTCATTTTTTATTCAAATTGCCTTGCCTGAATCCCTTCCTTTCCCTATATCTGTCCCTGGGAATCGGTTGACCTCATCCCATTTGGAAGGACTTGCTTTCACAACCCCTTCTTCTCAGCCGCCACCATCTAATCAAGGAGTCCGCACGGTGGAGAATCCGTAGGCCCAAACTGTTCTAGTGAAAGCGTCTGGCAAACATAGCATCTTAAAAAGTTTAGCCAAAGGTCTTCAATAGAAGGGAATCAAATCCATTCATGATTACAGATTTGAGAATACAAGATTTCAGGATTCATTCAGGATACAAATTTTGCAACTGATAACTCATTTAAGAAACAACATCAAAGCGAAGGCAATATCTTAAGTAGAATCTAAGAACCCATCACCTTTATCGACATCATTGCCGTCGTTACCATAATCATTTTCATCTCCCCATATCTCAGTAATGCTGCAGTAATGTCCCTCCCATCTTCCCCCAATATGATAAAATTGCATCAAACAAAGAAAAATCACTAAAAGAAATCAAATTCCAAATAATTATCAGTATTTTTTTGATTGACCACAGCAGGCACAGCTACTTTCTCACTTGTTGATGCCATAGGTGCAGGGATCCGCTCTATCTCAACTGGCTTCGGGATCTCTGGAGGGGTGGCACAACGTATCAAAGCCCAATTGACACCTTCAAAGAAGGGATGCTGCTTAATCTCTGTAGCTCCTCGTTTGTATGCCAGCCGGTGCTGTGGCTCCTTCACAAGCAGCCCTCTTATAAGATCCCTTGCAGAGAAGCTGACAACAGGTGACTCAGGGAATCGGAGTGGCTGGCCCACTACATTGAAAAGTGTGGCTCGATTCCCTGAACCCTTGAATGGGGTCTTGCCAAACAGGAGTTCATATAGGAAAATCCCGAATGTCCACCAATCTACAGCACTCCCATGGCCTTCTCCTTTTATAATTTCGGGTGCTAGATACTCATGTGTCCCAACAAATGACATTGACCGTGCGCCCGTGGGTTCAGCAATGAGCTCTGGCAATGGGCTAACTTGGTTGCCTACTTCATTTTTTGGTTTTCTTTCCTTTTTAGACCTACTGGAGAAGAAGCGGGGCCCAAAGCAAGTTGGGGCTGCCACACATGAAGGCTGGATACAGGATGGTTCAATGCAAGCGGGCTGTACACAGTAGACGGGATTCTTTCTCAAGGGGTCCGATTCAACAGATGAGGACTTGACAAGTGTTGGGCTGACAGCACAGCGTAGAGAGAGATCAAAGTCAGACAGCATTATGTGGCCATCTTCTCTTACAAGGACATTTTCAGGCTTCAGGTCACGATAGACAATGCCAAGCATGTGCAGGTACTCCAGAGCAAGAAGAACCTCTGCCACATAAAACCTGTAAGATGTAAAAAACATTTATTCATTCAATCATTAATAAATACAACCACAAGTTCCATCAGATCTTCAGCTGCATTCATGTGCTGCATAGCAGATCAGATGGATCGATTGTTTCACAGGTCTCTGTTAAGATATCTAATTGCAAAAGGATATCTAGAAGCAACAGCCAAAAGATGTCACATGAATACCAGAGCCAGCCACCATGCCAATGCACAAATCAGGTGGACCAAACATAAATGGACAGTTATTAAGGGTACCAACTCATTTATCAGGCAAGCCACCATAAATGACAAGGGGACCACTAAAGAAAGAAACGAATGAATCAAATCAAAAAGAAAAGAAAAGAAATCATAAAAAGATAAGTATGTTCCCTAGATGTTTAGTCATCCCCTTCCTCATGCTAAAGCTCAGCAGGTAAATGACATACATCGTCATGCTCACCTGATGAATATCAGGTGGGCAAGTTTAGTAAAGATGAGTTTAAAGTCACTGTTGGACTACCCTGATGAACTGCATAGCAATTCAGTCAACCTCAAACACTGAAAAATATAAATCAGTAAACGTCTAGCCATGGTTTTATTCACGAGGTCTGTTGAGCCAAAACATGCACACAGCAGTTTCCAAATTTTTAATTGGGTGCAGCACTGTAGATCTTCTTGGCCCAAGTAATTAGACTCACAGAGAAGCAGTGTCATCCCTTTCCAGGCTGAGCTACCTAAACTTTCAGTTAGAATATCCACATTATGTCCTCCCAGGCAAACCACTTAAACATTGCAGGTATGTCAGTAGGTTTCATGATAACCCGAAGTCCTAAAGGATTTATTGACACATGGTCCAGCCTTTTCTTCAACCCATATTTTAACAACTAAAATGCAAGTGAAACTGGAAAAAAAAAAAAAAAAGAGTCCTCAATAAGGCTTTAATGATGTATGCCCCAGCCTTTTATTTAGCCCATTTTCCAACACCTAAATGCTAGTGAGCTTTAAAAAAAAATGAAAAATGAGTTCTATCCATTCCATGATATTTAAACAATCGAACTTCCAACTGGGTGTAACAAATCTGAATTCCATGCGATGCTTCTGCATTATCTTTATTTGTTAAGCCAAAGGCTTGATTTAACTCCTGCAAAATCCCAAAATCCCAACCTCCATATCACCCTCCCTTCTAGGTTTCAACATTTCTGATCATTCTGTTAGTTGTATACTCTAACATTTCAACAAATAAAGCAAATTCTAACATAGATTAATGCATCAACCAAAAAGAAAAGGACCTTAGGAAAAAAATAAAACACATACATAATGGTTGTATGCCACTAAGTAGCATCTGTAGAAATGATATCGTGCAATGAATGGAGTGAATAAATAAACTTTGAAAGAAAAAAAAAATCCTTATCATACCACTTATGTCAAAAAAAATTTATTACAGTCCTGAATACTGTACCAATGATTTTCACAAGAGAGGTTCCACTGAATAGTCTACAGGGATATCAGGTAAATGCAACAAAAGAATTTCTTCTAGTCAACGTGTTTGCAATGAATTCTATCAAGTTAAGACAGTTATTCCAACCCCAACCCTTGATTTTGACTTTCTTAATACTAAGAAATATTTATATACCTTCTGGATTATTTAAAAAAACACTTGTGTATCTTAAACAAATGAAAGAAGTGGTTTGTTCATTTATTATGATCCAAATATATCCTTTTCCAACAAATATAGCCTTTTCCAACAAATAGTTTGTCCAATCATGTCCTTGTCTGGTTGTCACCCAACACACCTCTTAAATCCATCAAAATGGCTGGAACATGCATCACAAACAAGAAACTTTAAACGTTCCTAGTGGATTACACTCCTTCCTAAAATTCTTCTTTCTTAGATACTGACATAGCCAATTACTCGAGTACATAACTTTGTTAGCCCCAAGTTTTGGCTAGCCCACCAGGCAAGAAGTATTCCTTTTTTTCCAAAAAGGATAGTTCTTAAGCAATTTTTAACTGTTTCCATTTCCCAAACCATGTTTAATATTTCATCTCTTTTTACAGATGCAAAATCATCCACCTCCAGACACACATCGAGACACTGGAGTTGCTACCTGCGATCTGATTCTTATATCACTTTCAAATTTAAGCTAATCAGTAATTTAGCTGAAGCAGAAATCAAGGTGCCTAATACCCTAAACCCATCTCTAGTTGTGTCACTGTCAACTAGCATACCAGAATCTTATAGATAGCTAAAGTCTAACATCAAAAGTTTGCATACCAAAACACATTTTGATTGCATCTATTCAACAAAGACCACAAAAAGGTCTTTTCTTTTTATAAGAACAAATACCACAGTTAAGTTATCAGAGGCATCCACCCTACACAAAACCTAAGGCATGAGTATGTTATTGGCAGTGCCCACACTAGTAAACCAAACAACAAAAGCTTTAGGGAAATAATTAGCCCCATCCTTCCAAATGCACAGCAAATCACAAAACTAGAAAAATGGCAGAAAAGAACATATGTTGTTGCTACTAAATATCAGATTGCATCCCCATTAAAGTAGTCAAGTGAATAATAAGATCCATCATCTATCTCATGCAAAAATATGTTCACCAAGTTTAACGAACAGGACAATTGATTATATGTGAAACCAACTTGATTCTGCAGCAGCTTCATATGATATGAAAACACAAGAAATTATCCCAGCATTGAATAAATGATTCAAGAAATTTGCAGATTATTTAGTAAGACAATTCAAAAATACAAGCACATAACAACACAGGAAGCCCAGGGATGTTATAGAGCAGTAATACCAACCAATGCGCAGTGTAAAGACATGCTGCTAGAACATTTGCTCTTCACTAATTTCATTAAGTGTGCAAGGGAAAGTGTCCTTCTATTACAAGTAATACCTGTGTGATTAGATATTTAGACAACTGATTTTTCAGGCTGGAGCCATCAATATAGACAGGGAATATCTCAAAAAGAAAATCACAAGTAAGTTGCCCACTAAAGCCACAGTCAACTCAAGAAATGTGAATGACCATGCACATCCATTAGGCAAACTGAAAGACATATGACATCAGTAATCGAAACCAGAACCAACATAACATGCGGACATGATCCTTGACCATGCATCTGAATGCCAGCGGAATTGCAGGTCTCAATTTAACACGGTATTTACCAATGGGATAAACACTAAATCAAACTTTTTTAAGCACATGCAGTCATAGCATTTCAATAAGAGATGTGCAATGCAAGACAACATGATCCAATTCAGTGCCAAGCTCCAATCCTAATTAAAATTATAAAGTTCAAAATAAAAGAACCAGGATCATACTTCACTGCTTGTTCTGTAAAATGCTTTCCTGGTTGCCGCTGACGGAGGGTGTGCAAGTCCCCTCCTGGACAGAACTCCATCACCAGGCATGAGAACTTGTCCGTCTCAAAGTGGGTATACAATGTTGGAAGGAATGGATGGTCTAAGCACTGCAAGATTTCCCTCTCTGTTTGAGCTCTCAAAAGCTTCTTACGGCTAGCCAGCGATGCTTTGTCCATAACCTTCATTGCAAAATAGCATTTGGTTCCACTCAACTCTGACAGATAGACGCTACCTATGTCACCACATCCCAACCTCTTAAGCAACCTAAAATGGCTAAGACCCAAAACACCATCTCTTGCCCGTACTAATCGGATGGCTTCCCATCTTGAATCATTTGCTTTGTGGGGCTTGTTGATACTGCTACTAATGCTGCTACAAGTGCTGTCATCACTCACGTCACTGCTTGTACTACCCCTGCACATGCTACTTTTACCACTCTCAACAAAATCAGCACGGTCGCTAATTTTTGCACTGCCACTTGTCTTAGTAAGGCTGCTGGTCCCATCACTGACTTTAGCTGAAGCTGAGCTGTCCTTCACACTACTGTGCTCAGACATTTTCTTTTCTTCATCTCCAAGACGTTCCAAAGTGCCTGCAATTTCATTTATCTGATTCTTTTCTGCACTGTCTACTTGTTTGGCAGGTTGTTTTGGAACTTCCAACTTCTGATTCCATTTATTTGCATCCAAATGAGTAGATTTTGGAGCACCCTTGCTGGGCAAAGTATCAATAGCTGCCTTTGGTTGAGAAGGTGGTTTCCCCTCTAAAACATCTGCAGCTATCTGCTTTGAAACAACTTGATTTGCAGGTCTTGGTGACTTTTTTGGAGTAGCTGGCTCTGATTTAGTTGGCTTTGATACCTGTAAAATAGCAAGTTCTGGTTTGGCTGGCTTTGTGACCTGCAAAGGAGAATGCTTGCGAGCAGTTGTTTCAAACAACTGATTATTAACTGGTTTCTGATGCTGCTCTAATCCAGGTCTGCCAATGGCCTTGGAAGCCATTAATCGAAGCACAGTATTACAGTTATCAGAATGAAATTAAAGAATCCACTGCTAAACCTGTAGTGTAAAATTCATCATCCACAATTCCATTTCCAGTGGCAACAGCGTATTCTTCTCCATACTAACGATTCTGATAAATACAAGAAAGACCAGCTATCAAAATTCCAGTGATAATAGAAGCATATTCAATCCCTCATATTCACAGTTTTTAAAAGAGTAAAAGAAGAAGCAAATAAGAGGTAGTGGGTGGGTGGGTGGTCATCTTCTCCTTCCAGCACAAAAGCGGATTTAGAAGATTTATACAGCAAGGCCACCACAAGATCTAAAAACACCATACAGAATCAAACCATGGCACAAGGCCTAATCGAAACAGAACAGAACATGGTCCCCCAAATGATGTTGTGTCCAAAAATACATCAAAGCAACCATGAGATCTAAAATACTATACTGCATACAGAATCAAACCAAAGCACAAGGCCCAATCCAGATTGAACAGAACATTCCCCCTCCAATCGGATTGCGTCAGAAAATGTATACACTTGAGCAACGCATCTTAAATGATCTCCATCAAATAAAATTCAAAATAACACGCACGCAACGGTCCAAATTCAACGAGTAACATAGGCGAGTCATGAATCTCGATCAGGCTGACAACTTGGCAACTTTCTTTCCACAACAAGGCCTCCAGATAAGAAGGCGCGCGTTGCGACTGTCATACGACTATGCGTCTCAACACAGCGTAACCCCAACAATCAATAGTCTAATTCGAATTCCCAGCGGAAAACTTAAAATAGCCAAGAAATAAAGCCCAGAAAAGAAGATGAATCAGATTCCATTGGATCAAAATGCAATCTTTACTCGACAAGAAGGGAACAGATACAGCAACCCACCTCCGAAAACCTATTCGTTCACACTCGACACCCGATGCAATCACAAGAAATGCGTGCAGACACCGATTCCGGTGACATCTCCAGTAACCCAGATATCTCAATCTTTCCACTACAAAAGCGGCGTGACTGCGTATGAACCAGAATCCCACAGCAAGAACAAGATTTTACAGAAAAAAAAAGGCGAGCAAAATCATCCAGATAAGGATCGAATGATGTTTAAATCAATTTCTCGTCAAAACAGAAAAACAAACAGGCAAAAAGAAAATAAAGCAAAAGGGAAAAATAACCTAAACCCACATAGATAATCAAGATCAAGCATAGGAAAAAACTGGGTAAATTTCCTGAAAAAATAAAAATCAGATCCAGAGCTCAGATCCGAAAACCCCCACCCGTACCTATTGAGATAGAAGGGGGGGAAAGCAAACGCCTCACGGGATAAAACGAGCCAAGAAGAATACCTGCCTTCAAAGATCGGAACTTTAGAAGGCTTCTTTCTTTGCTTTTTCACAGAGAGAGAGAGAGAGAGAGAGAGAGAGAGAGAGAGAGAGAGGATGAAAGTGTGCTAAAGAGTAAAGAGTGTTGGGTGAGTGTCTGTGGATGCTTATGGGAAGAAGCCGAGCATTTGGTTACAAAATCGGCGCGAGTGAGATGATCCGAAACCCCACTGCACGCACACCAAATCGTCGCATATGTAAAACATCAGTAACTTTCATCATGCGAAATTCAAGATATTAATTTCGCATATATTTAAATATTATAAATTATCGATATTTAACCATCCTTGCTTATGAAATCTAAATTGAGAAACTCAAAAAAATGCAACATTTAAGTAAAAATAAAATTAATAATTTTATATAATAAATAATAATTTAAATATTTTTGATTTATTTTACAAGTGATTAACGTAATAGATCTCTCATTCATATTTTTTCTTTGCATTTTCTTCGACGAGTCATAATTATTACACGCGCGTGTACGTTTTCCCAATTCAGCTGAAAAGAAAGAGAAGGGTCAACAACGCTAAATTTTTGGAGCGGTGCAGGGGGTATTCGCTCTGCTGCACTCGCTCAACGAAGAGACACGATTCACACGTGTGTGGCACCGCAGACATTGATCAGCAAGGCCACGATCTTAAACCAAACCCACATCTCATGATCGGTGCCCAATCTAACAACGATGAAGCTATGAACATGTCTAATTTACAGACGGGTTTCGATTTCTGTCAGCCGTCCATGGAAGTGTGGCCTGATGAGCGAACCAGTTTTGGGTGAGAAATTGGAAAATTGCATGCATGGGGTGGTGATTTAGCGGAGGAGATGCAATGCAGGTGTGTGTGTGTGGATGGGGCGCATGGAAGCTTGGGTTGTGGAAATTGATGGATCGAGGGCCGAATAATTTCATTAGTTATTTGTGTCTCCAAACCGAAAGGCCTGAAATGAATACATGGTCTTAATTGTGTCGCATGCATTCATGCATTGATTGATTCCCCATAATACACATAACACATATAAATTTAGTGGCAGATGAGATTCCCCATATACCCACCCGCCCTTTTCAAAATTTCTGAATCACCCTTCCCCACGCTATTTGTACCTGTGGAAATGGAGCATGTTTATGGGATCCGGGTGAGATCAACGGTGGATCTGAAGTGGGCTAAATATCATTCGAATAAGAATGATACGTGGGTGTCGGCCAACTCCAATTAAATTGTTGATGGTGTTAAACTAAATTTTGGTAGAAAATGAGGTATAGCAATGCCCATTGGGAAACATTTCAATACAAGTTTCACCAAATTTTTGTTATGTAACCATGTGGTTTCCTCCAGTTTTGGTGTAGCTATCCATCCTGTTTTAGTTAGATTAAAATTATTTATTATACTTAGTTTTATTTGTTTAACTATAATCCTAAAAATTATCTTCATCAGAAGCTTGTTACACCTCATGACTGAAGAATAAAGAAGGGGGAAAATTTCCTTTCCCTTTTTTATTAGCAAACCTCCAGCTAAATTAAAGAGACATGTTATGGTTTTTTTGTGGGTGTGGTGGATATTTAGTTAAGTGGTATAAACTGTAATCTCAGTCGTGGATTTACCTATGTGACCAATTATAAGATGGCTCTGCCTATTCCTTGTGAAATATATAAATCACATGTAAAATAAAATTTAAATAAAACTCCCCAAAACGAGCATAAGAATGGTCAAATAGGCAGTGTTTATGTTTACACCTCATACGAGTAATTGCTGTATGTGCCGTTTTGTTCAGACCTTAAGTTGAGAGAAATTAAGGAATTGAGAATTATTTATAAAGCCTATATACCTGACAGAACCCTTTTTATTTTTATGCTGGCATTAGTTACAAAAAAAAAAAAAAAAGTTATGGTAACTTGACATTAAAAAAAATGAGGTAATTTAAGTTTAAAATTCACCATTAGTATTAGCATTGTTGATATTTTTTATGAAAAAAAAAAATCCTTGTATTTTTCTGACACCGACAACTTAGATTCGTCCCCACTTCTAGGGCCGCATATCGTGTTTTCTCCACTTCGATGTACTTATTTAAAATAAAGTGAAAAAAGATAAAAACAAAAATAAAAATTTTAAAAGTAATTATTTAGATAATTAAGAAAGACGAATGGTACACCGGTTAAAATTCAGATGAAAAATGAAGAAAAGGACTTTATTTTCCCTACCAAACGAGGCCATACAATACAATGTCATTGGTTGTTGGTCATCCAGCGAGACCGTGGTTGTTGGTCATCTAATATAGAAAATTCATGAGTCATTATCCATGCATTACAACATATGGGTGGTCTATTGATTACTTCACTGTTGCCAACTTGTCAGAATTGAAAATACAACTACGCAACGTCAAGCCTCGTATCTTACAATTTATTTTTAATAAAAGCCTTTTTAATGGGCTTTCTGGGCCATTTCAATATCACCAAAGTCGCACTCCACTCCCATTAATAAAATTGGGCACGATGATATAAAAATCAAGTAATCCACTCGTCCTGCTACACGAATGACTCATGTTTTCCACTTGGATGGTGTTTGGCACATTTAATTTTTAGTTCAAAAGTATAAAGTAAATAAAGTTAAAATTGATAATTTTTTATATAAAAATATTATAAATTAAAATATATAATTGTTAAGATAGTTACATATCATAAAGTCTTATATATATATATATATATATTTTATCTTTACATCTAACCAATTGAGATCTAAATGCATGTGATGCGAAGGATTTGTGCACTCCTTGCAATGATGTGGTCCTTTACCATCGGTTACAATGCACCATTTCTTAGGGAAAAGAGTGCTGACACACTGCAATTGTTTTATTCGGGCTGTGTAACGTTTGCACGCATGTGCGTAAATTGGGAGTTCTTTTGAAAGCTGCATGCATTTATGTAGTCACACGAAACATTACAGCAAATGCCGAGTCCAAAACTAAAATTGAGCAGCCATCCAATCATCCTATTTATTGACGCCTGCTTGCCCAGTCAGTAGCATTTATTGTTCTATATCCACATGCAATTTCCAAAGGCGTAAAAATAAATAAATAAAAATAACGCTTTCACTCTGACCCTGACCCATCCAAAGTGGGGCCCACCGTCATCTTGTCCAAATGCTCAATTTCTGTTGGCTTCATTCACCAAGCAAGGCATCGTCTGATGAGATGAAAAAGCAGGAGGCAAGAAAAGTAAAAAGGGGAAAGACACAACCGCCCTGTCCCCCTTACAAGTGGGCCCCACTTGTTCAATGAATAAACCAGATCTTTGGGACCAGGGAATGTTCACTTGGGGGGAGGAGAGAGAGAGAGAGTCCAGAAGGCTGCTCTGCTGAAATCAAGTCCTGGCTGCTGTTGGCAGTGGCACAGGGGTGCCGATCATTAAATGATAAGAGTAAGTTGGACACCATGACGTGGCCCATCTCAATCCAAATGTTTGGATACTGAGAGCGGATTCTCTGGCACACATGGGTCCCATAATAAGGGTTGGTGGGTTGTAGTCTTTGAGATGTTGGTATCCAGTCCGTGATGCAAATGGGGCCATCATTTGGTCGCATGTTACATTGCTGATTAAAATAAAACCACAAAATCAGAACTTGGTCTATAAGAAAAATGATATCTTGGTTCAGTCATTGATGCTCTCACACTTCGGACCTTTCTAACAGAGCTTGATGTGATTCTGAACCATCTATCCGTTCTCTAAACCTATTGTTGATACTTTTCTAGCAAGCTCGGGTGTGGACTGCCAACATCTCAAACCATTTATTGGACACATAGACGTACAGTGAACAAGCAAATGAGGATGCGTTGAATGAAGAATTTTTTACAGCACCTGCTGATGCAAGTTTATTTGGCCCATGAATAACAAAATATTACTTGAACACTTAAGGTTATGACTTGTGAATTAACTAAAGATACGAATACTACTCGAAATAACTGGCAATTGGCTCAGCTCCCTTTCACGATTGGAGCGCGGTGGACAAATTTGGAGTCATATTTAGCAAGTATACAGTCTATCATAGATTAATTAGTCAATATCATGGAAATTTCGAAAATAAGATGTTCTAATCAATGGTCTGGATGACTGACCTCCACCTTTTTGAATGCCTATGGATGCGTCCATTTTTCTAAGCTCTAATCACTCATGCAGTCATGTGTCTTAAGAAAACAAAACCAAAAGGCTCCAAACCTTATCCTTAGAGCCATGAGCTGTGCACATGCATCCTCTCTCTTGACCCCCCGAACTCTATTATATTCTGTGGTCCCAAGACCACCCCACATGCAACAGATTTGCACCGGATCAATAACCATGTGATGGCCCATTCAACGTATGCGAGAAGACTGTAGAAGTATAGGGCCATGATGCATTGACGGATGACACATGGTCCTCTAATTCCTAATCGCAACCGTTGATCTAAACCCACCTTCATCTGATGGGTCACCCACGAGAGGGGATCTGGATTGGACAATCCTGGACTTTGCATCATTGGCCTGCAGTTATAAAGCTGGGACTAACCCCTATTAAAAAAAAAAAGAGTAACAGCATGAAACAATAAGGTCATGAACAGGAAGCGGGAAAAATCAAATCAGGAAATTTGCAGGGGCATATGTCATCGATGACCTGAATCACCTAAAAAGTGGGCCACTCGTGGATGATTGATGTGGGATACTGTTCAAGTTATTATGTTTCTGGACCTTTTAATTCCTCGCATGAGAAGGTTTGCCATCCCTATTTCTCCATATACCAGCTAAGGTCTATACATGCTATACATATGAAAACGCCGTCTCTATCAGAACGGTGAATGAATTGGGTCTCCGAGTATACAATCCGAAAGTTCGAACGACCTAACAAGAGTTTTGATCCGCCCACTCGGATTGCTAAGCATACCTGATACCCGGCTCTGATTTTTAAACCGGATATACACCGAAGGGCTGATGGGTTACATGGAGTGCATAGATTTGCTTAAAAAAATAATTTTACAAGACTTGATTTAACATATACTTTTTATAATAACTCTATTTTTTCATGTCATTACTTATAATTTCATTACTATCTGTATAACTATTTTAAATTTACTATCCACTTATCTATTTTCAATTTATTCACATTATGTTTAACGTCTTATATCATTTTTCATTACATTCCGACTGTATCTGTTTACATGCAACACGTCTTGGATGGTGTGGATTTAGTGCTTATTAGCCACGTGTGTATCTAGGGACCTCATTTGTATCCTATATATAAGGGTGTAAATTTGTTTAGTGTAAGCTAACCCTACCTGATTCTGTTTAGTGTTGGGTTAGGATTTTGTTCTTCGGTCAGGGTCGAAAAAGTTAGGATTCATCTCAAGCCAACTTTTAAAATAGGATTAAATTTAATCCAAACTTAGCAACCCACATTACAGCCTAATCTATATAGTGCTTCTCAGATATTATATAGATAAATATACATATATAGTTTTATTTTTGATCTCTACATTAATTTTTGGGAAATATTTTTTTGCAATCAAGGTACAAAGTTTAACTCCTTAGTTTTTACCTTTAATGATATTTTAATCAAGATCTAAATCACACAACAAACTTACTTATATATTATATTTATGATTCTAAAAATTATTTTAATTGGATATTTAGGTGATTCATAGTAAATGCAAATTCATAAAATTGCTTGAAATTAATTTTTTAATGCCACAGCCCATTTAAGTGTTCGATCAAGATTTTTTTTAATATTTGGACTAAATAAATAGTATTGAGTATGATGTTTAGCCTAGATCTTAATTAACATATCATTAAATGCAAAACCAAGATGTTGCACTTTACACCCGGATTGCATAAAAGCGTTTCCCTTGATCTTTTTAGTCTTAGCTATTAAAATTTAAAAATGATGTGGTTATTCATAATTTATGAAAGAGGTGAAAAGTAACAATTAAATTATTTTTATTATATTTACATTAATCTTAATAGGCAACTACATATTTATAGTAAAAGTAATAATTAGCTAAAATTTGAACACATATTTATTAATTAAAATCAATCAAGATGGTTAGCGTGAACTTAACGCAAATTTTTAAGATTCAGGTGGGGCTTGAGTTGACTGTTAAAGAAAAGGTTAGAATTCAAGATTGTATTTTTTTTTTTAAGATAAAGTTAAAGTTGAATTTATAGCAACCGAGCCCCATTTACACCCCCTAAATGCACTACGCATGCTTGCATCGCATTCAAGAGGAGACCGAGGGGTTATCTTCATGCACGCAATACTGATGCAATTACCCTCACAAGTTACATGATTTGGAAATTGGGCATGCCGATAACCGGCAATATGTTTGTATAAAAAAAAATAATAATGTGGTAAAATATAATTGTATTAGCCAAAAAATAGATAATAATATAATAAATACAATTTTAGATGGAAATAAATAGAAATAATAATAACAATAATAATGAGATTGAAAAAATTACATCGCTCATTCATATATTTCCATGTTAAGCGTGCAATCAAAGCCCATTGATTGAGTTTCTTCATTCCACAATATTTGTGGGGTCGGATCATTTTCATGAATGACCTTTTTTTGTGTGTTTAAATGTAGAATACTGATCTCGACTCACCCACAAGATCATCAGGAAAAAGAAACATCTGCGGCCGTCCAATTATTTTATTTGTATATAAAATACAAATAAAGTGAGCGCTGCATCAACGAGATCTGATTGCGGTCAATGTGCGTGTTTGTACCAAATGGGGGAACTGAAATTCGCGTCGTCGCGAGCATTTCAAGGATTTTTTCGGCGAAAGATTCGCAGATGCTTTTTTCGAAAGAAGCACAGCAGCACGCGTGCCAATTAACAATGATGCATACGAGAAATAAGCACCGCAGATCACGGTGTGCGCTGCAGCAGAGGAAGCGATTTCCCTACATCAGCTGTGCACGAACCCCTGGCGTGCAACAGATGCCTTCCCCCGTGGGGCCCACCTTCATGTACGGTGCAAATGCATTTACGTGGGAATGAAAAATCAGATGGAGCCAAAATCAAGGCCGGTAGCACCGGAGGAACGGTTGAACCGGTTCAATCACCGCTTAAATGTCTGAACATTTTAGCTGCTTTATTTCAATTTCTAGGCTTAAATGCCATTTCATTTTGTAATCCACTTGATATTTTGATGCACAATGCAATCGGAAGGTGAGGAAATACCATCACCTTTTCATTTTTTACGTGTTGTAATATTTTGATAAAATTGAAATCAACCATTATGCTTATGCTTGTTATGATTTATTTAATTAAGACATTGATAATTATTACAATATAAAAATTATATTAGTCTCCACATTCACAAAATTATTTCTATATAACCTTGCACGTTTTTACTTATTGCAGCTGATTCGATTTTTTAATAAAAAATGATTTCCTAACAATAAAACTATGCTATGTACAATGACAAGCAAGATGCTGAATTTGGATCTCATCGAAATATAATAACTTGTAAGAGAAGAAAAATTTATATGATGTATCCGGGTACATTAATTAAATATCTTTTATTTTTAATTATTAATTTTCTTGCGTCACATCACCTTATGCCTCCAGCCCACATCTCACCTACATTCTGCCACATGTCTAAATATGAGTCATGCGACGAAGACCTCACCATCTAGATTTTATTGCCCCCAAAAGATAGAAAGTTGGTCCAATAAATGCGCCATGATCTTACAAATAAGTTGACCGGACAGTTGTTAACGTAAGATGAACCCATGCACCGTATACGTGCGTCGCTTTCGACCTACACATTTTACTCGGAGCCGTTGAAAACGTATGTTGCTATTCAATACAATTTTAATGGCATGCACTGGGCAAATTTCAATGCGCATTTGCAGTAAGTGGCACATGGGAGTAAGCTGCAATCATAGCCGTGCATCGAGGCTCATTGCCCGTGCAAGGGTCTATGATGGAATTGTGAAAAAAGGTTGGCAATGGCGAGACTCTGTCCCTCCCAAGTTTCTTTGTTGACTTTTATAGCTTTTTTGATAAATTGCTATTTGGAGCGGTGCAGCGAAGCGCGCTAAAAGCGAGAGTGCCGGCCATGCTGATGTGGCATGGCGAGGATGACCACTGGCATCCATCAATGGGCCCCACCAACAATGCTTATTCGGAAAAATGGAGGATATGATTGCCGAACGTCATGTCGAAAATGCTTGCATGTATGCAGAATGGGAACGCGCATGAATTGTTTGGTAATTTGTCCCGCAGACCCATTGAGGGAATTTGGATGGATTTTCCCCCATCCCAGACACCACTCCAAAATGAGTTCTCAAGCGCGCCATTTCCAAGCAAATGTTTTCATCGCATCATCAAAGGTTGGGAAGAATAGTGGCATTCACATAGACACGGTGAGTGTGATTCGATTGCAGCATGATGAGCGGTTTACCAAATCCAGGCCACACATCAGAGCAGATGTTGGACCAGTAGTGTGATGAAAATTCGATAACGACCTCCAGAAGTGTGAATTCATGGCACAATTATGCGTTCGAAAGGCTGCAAAGGCATTGGCTCACAATGCATAAAAAACGGAGGGAAGAAAGAAAGAGAATCTGCTTTCGTTCCGACCGTACCGCCACAACTGAAGTAAAGCTGATGGCCGGGTTGTAGCTCCGAGGAAGCTGCTGTGAAGTATCTCACCTCGCGGCCACTGCGGATCCATTCATGACATATGCAGGGGTGCAACTTGCGCCGGGTTCAACCCGAACCTGGCCCACCAAACCCAAATTTTGAGCTATGTTGAAATTTAGGTTTTGCTAACCCAGATCCGAGGAAACTGGGCTCAACCTATACTTAATTTAAAACTATCCAAACTAAGGCCGAGATAGCCCGAATCCAATTTCAACATATATATATATATAGACACGCACGTTAATATTGAATTGTATGTTGTTTTTTATTAGTTTGAAATATGAATGTGTAATTTTTCATTTAGTTTGAACTTTGAAATATAAATGGTTAATTTTTCAATAAGCAATTTCAACGATTGAATGATATATTATTTTTCTATTTAATTTGAAATATAAATAAACAGTTTAAACAATCATATTTTAACCAATAAAACTGTCACTATATTTTCATCAACTTGAATTACAAGCCAAAATTCAATCCAAGCTTAATTTTTAAAAATAAGATTATAGTTAAAGTTTTACAAATAGAATTAGGATTAGGATTGAAGAGAACCCAAGTTCAATGAGTCCAAGTTACACCCGTAGACGTGTGGGCCAAAAGAACAGCACACCAGCTGTTGATGTAAATAGCTCGCTGGAAATTAGAACGGTGTGCTGGTTAAAGTGTTAAACCACGAGGCTATTCCAACAGCCTGTTCAATAGTCCATCTCACCCCATATACGCCAAGCTAGCTGGATGACAGCAACCTTTTTTGAGACAGGTCATCGGTGGTCCTGCCGCACATGGAAATACCTAATTTCCAATGTCACCGTGCTACTCTTAATCCAGGAGCTGATACATACTGCCATTTTTCGTTCCCAAAACATCCCCCGGTCATATCAGTCATCATCACATACAGGATGCCAAAGAATTCTCCGAACGGGTGAGTACCTGGACTGAAATTCAAGCACTCGAGCAACCTTTTGGGATCACCTGACAGCCGTTAGCCTTAAATCATCACATACTCGTGTTAAATAGCTCAACGAAATATGAACCAAATTTCCAATTCTCCGTTTGCAAAGTAAATTACAATTCCTTTCCTCCAAATGCACGAACTGTACGAAAACAAAAAGTTGAAAACCTGCTCTCTCTCTCTCTCTCTCTCTCTCTCT
>JAYJMB010015006.1:26018-45548 GCA_036873735.1 Pouteria campechiana
CTTTCCTCCAAATGCACGAACTGTACGAAAACAAAAAGTTGAAAACCTGCTCTCTCTCTCTCTCTCTCTCTCTCTCTATCATGCGCGGCGTTCCTTTCTTCAGGAAAGTTCAGTGATGATGCGCTCACACTTATCTTCCAATATTTTCACAGCTTCAGTGAAAAGTACTTCCGGAGGCAACGCCCCAGTTGACTCAATTGTAACTGCATATAAAGAAATTCAAACATCAGAAATTTCATTCATTAACATTTCTGCAGTGCAAAATGAGATTTCAGCGCATCCAGCTTTATGCTACAAATAGCATAGTGCCATTGCACGAAACAATATTTACTTGAATCAGCAGCCAGCCAACAAAAGCCAAGACAACAGTTAGTGACTTCAAATCCTGCCCAGATTCCATCATGTGCCACTGTTGTGTATGGAGAGGCACAACTTGTTTCAGTGCAGGGGGGCACAGTGAATCATGCCATGATAAACAGTACACTCCTAACAATGGATCGGCTGTACACACAGACTAATGAAGCTATTGCCAGTTGAATGCCCAGCAATCCACATTTGATAAGAAATGCATAGCAGCCTACTTTTAACCAGATTGGCCAGTTTTTATGGTCATTATGCAAAATAGACAGCACAGTGGGCATCTAATGGAGAGCATGGATCTATATGCTAGTTGAACTTGAGAACAGAATTCACAGCTGCGTTCTTGGATTCATAACACTGAGGAATTCATAAGCTTGGTCCAGCCTACATTGCCCACAACAGTGGAAATTGTAAGTAAGATCATGACATGGCTAGTGGCACTTGTGGAGATCAAGATTCACAACCTGGTTATTGAATCTATAGCATGGCTCTGAAGAGAATTTGAGAAGAAATGAAAAAAATAATAATAATAACAAAAACAACAAAGAGGTCCTGGATGTCTGCATTGACAGGCATTGGTAATCCCTGGATGACTGCATGGTAATGGTGTACATTTTGGTAATGCCCCTGATCTAAGAAGTGCAAGTCAATATGCAACAAGCAGAATGGATTAGTGCCAAGAAGTTCAATATGCAGTGAGTAACTAGGCAGGTGTTCCTTTCACCTTGTCAACATCCAGCTTCACATGTTTCAGTCATAGAAGGCAATACTATTTGGGAAATAATTTTAGCAACAACTGGAAGCATTTACTAATAATCAATTCAAGGGATGAGATAGAGCACATCTTTTCTGGCAGTGTACTTACAAATGAAGTGATCTCTAACACGGCGTAACTCAACACGGTTTTCCCAGTCTTCTCCACGAATGCACTCTCTACACAGAGTGCAGGCACGTGGTCGGGCCACAGTTGCCTTCTTTCTGCCTGCTAAAACATTTAACTCGGTGATAAAAACTGTGGAAAGAACAAATAAAACAAGGAAAAAATGGAAAAATAACAGTAAAAGACAATCAGAACAAGAGAGAGGGAAAAAAGGGGAGAGGTTTACTCATAACATTATAGCCTCCCCTCACTCTAATTGCTTATGATGATAAAAGAGTTCCCTTTCAACACAACTGAAAAAATATTTTGTTATTTTGAAACAACCTGGTTTGAACACTCTTTAAGTACTGCCATAAATTAATTGTAATCTTTGAGTAATAATTATTGCCATTTCTAGAATAAATTCTGGTTCTAGAAATTTTTTTCTTAAAAAGCCAACAAAATTTGCATTCAATTGAGTAGTGGGGTATTAACCGAGTAGTTTGTATCAACTGAGTAGTTCACCTATCTGCCATTTTGGGAAAAAAGTGGCCACACTCAAAGTGAATCGATAAGTTTTGTTGAGCACAAACTATGACTTCTACGTATGCATCTCTGAGTGGATGATATTTGAGCAACACGTCCTATGATGGTCATGCCTGATTGTACCTAGTTAGTCTAACTTATTCTTTGAGATAAACAAAACCTACCAGCTCAACAAACAACAAACCATAGAGAAGTGTTCATCAACAAACTTTTGGGTGTAGAAACTCCTCTATTCATTGACAAGAGCTGATTAGATTATTAGATAAAAAAGATAAGATCCCAAGAACTGATTCAAATCAGCCAAAGAAGTAGATCATATGCCATAGTTATATCATGCAATCAAACAAATGCTCAAGCATAAAATTCAAGGAATAAATTTCACAAAATCATCAAGGTGAAGTTCACCAACCCTTGCCAACATCCTCAATATCAAAGACATTAACTGGGCATTTCTTCACAAGCTCTTCTGCTTTCTCATCTAGAATTTCTTCCTTTAGCACAACCTTTTCAAGAGAGACCATGCAACCCATGTATTACATGGGTAAAAAGTTAATGGTTAGAACATCATGGAGTTTTAAAGTTGTCTTAAGATGCAGAGAAGTGGCATTTTCTATATCTTTTACCTCCGGGAGCATTCTGTACCATGCTGTAGCCACTGGAGACCACTTGGCATGAGTTTTCCCCACACCTTTAATGGCATGCGCTTCAAGCTCAATTGCCTGAAAAAGCCAATAAATTTAACAAATTTCAATTCTAGAAACAAAATAAAGAACAAATCACCAAAACTCAAGACAAATCATTTGTGATTCAGTGTGACCCTTGATTGGTCATTTGGCAGGCCTTATCACGTTTGACAGGACTTATTTCATCCAGGCTAAATCAAATGCCATATACAATTCCAACCACTGATCAGCATTAAGCAATAGTCCATCCAGACAGTTGTGTTGGCTGGGTGGGGTCTATGACCATGTGGGCCCAGCTGCACTAGAGAATGTTGATTAGTGGTACCTGTCATTATTTTAAGATTCAAGTTATGAAGGCATCTAACAGGGGAACTACAGTTTCAGGGATAAAGGGCTATAGGCTTTACAACGACATAACATTGTGCTTTGCAAGACTTTTGTGTTTGATGCATAAACATCACATTGTATTTGTAGGACTTTTTGTGTTTGATGCATAAATTTGACTTTCAATGAATAATCTATTCATTGGAGAAAGCAAAAAGAAAGGACAACATCAGGATCCTTTTGATGTTCATATACTTGGACACGAATCATGGATGGGTCCTTGGCCAGTTGGCACATAACAAAATGAAAGAAGGCAAAAGATTACCTGTCCCGGCCCAAGCACTGCAAGAGTAATATCTGGATACTTGGGGCAAATAAGATTACTGGAAAAATCTGACAATGAATCCTGGCTGCAACCAAATGAAGTATAGGTTCTTGGTTTTGAAGTCTGTTCAGAAGCATTCATTAGATACTCACTCCCATTCGGTAGCCATCTAAGTTCATTTGACTTCACTGCATTATCAATTAACTGGTCATTCCCAGAATATCAATACCACTTCAACTATCTGAAAATGGAGTTTTCCTTAGTCCATATGCACTGTTCTGGCCACAAAAACCAACCTGGAACATGTTCGGGATATCTGAAACATGCATTAGATGGCTCCATATGTTGATGAAATGGCCCAAGGATCAGCCAGTAAAATAAACAGATGGCCACAATATAAGCAATAGATAGCTTAAAAAGATGGAAAATTGTCATTGTTGTTATAGACAGATCTGTGACCTGGCCTCAATTTAGGCCAACACACTATGTAATGGGCCCATTTGATGCATGCTTTGCACCCAACCATGAAACTGGCTTTGAAAACTCACATTATCCAAAAAGATAATAAACAGCAAGCTCCATGGTGAGAAACCACACCTTTCATTCGGCCACCACTCTTTGGACATTTGACATCCAATTTGAAAACTATTGTATTTTTCTCATTTGCAGAGCCATTTTCTACCAATAAGACTTTATCAATTAGCCAAATTCAACTTAATGGACAGGATAAGAAGTCAACAAACTGTCACCAAATATTAGCAATTGCAAAAACCTGACAGATATTCAAACAGCCTTGGGTCAGCTTTGATGGGAACAAGGCCCAACCTATGGGCTAGAACTTCGTCGTTGATCACTGATGTGTTGTTTGCAACAAGAACCTTTTCAATAGCCATTGTTGGGAGCTGCATGCCAGAGGAATAGCTGATGACAATCAATTAAGTGTTCTAAGATCAATTAACTACTCCTTCCACAACCATCCAGAAAAACAAAAAAGAGTCTTATAGTTCATTTTGAAGGATCAACAATCCCATAGATGGCTGAATAAAAAAGTAGCTTAGTACTTACTAGACGATGGGCAAGCACAAATTTAAACATCTGCAGGTTCTAACCAGCTATGATTACTCATTTTTTTCCCTTATGTGTCTGGGGGGACAGTGCAATTCTAACTGAAAAGTCATAACAAAACATAGAAATAGAAAAAAAGAAAAGAAAAGAAAAAGAATTTAAAGGTATACCTCAGCAATGAGGATCCTCCTGAATGCATTTGCCAATGAAGCATCAATGCCAATCATATCAAACTCAATCTCATCCTCACTAAGTTGAATTACTTCCACTCTAAAATTATTGCAGAAATTATCCAACCGCAATCCATTATCCACTCCCATCGAGGCATAAGCACCAGAATACTGAAAACCTTCTGTCTTCAAACACAAAAGCCCAACAATAGGTGGAATTTAGATATTTTAAAAAGATCAAATAGAAGACTAAGAAAGAGTGAAAGACCCAAAAGACAGATACGTGTATCGGGGCATCTGATTTGCAGACTAAACGGGTTCTTTGAAGCTCCAGGTGTGGAGGAAGCAGGCCCCTTGGCACATCAGGCAAGTCCAGAACTGATTCTGACATTTCAGTCTTCGGCAATTACAAGAATTCCTCTTTCCACCTGTGAAAGCTTGGAATTTGGCTATGCTCGCCACTTCGACTCTGAAGGAAGGAGAAGGCAGCGGTGGACCAGACGAAGGGTTTTAACCAGGGTTTTTGTAAAACACGGAACACATACTGCAGCGGTGGCTGCTGGGGATAGAGCATGCGGCAGGCGTCAAGCGTGTCGGGCAACGTGGGGAAATTTGGACGCCCAAAACAAAATTATGGTGGAAGACTTTTGGTTGAAATCATTTTATACGAACTATATCATGTTATAAGCTCTTCAAATCATTAAATATATATTTTTTAACCATATAAAGGAATAAAAAAAACTTTTTACACGGAAAAAGTGGGTCATGTTAGGATTTTTTTCAATAAATAAATTATTTTTATAATTTTTCTTTCTGATAACCTACTTTAATTTCCAAAAAATTTAATATTAAATAGTTAAATTATACTTAAAATATTATATACAGTAAGATGAATCTAATGACCAATGTGGATGCCCCGAAGTTCTTGAACTGCGATCACGGGGTGATGTGACATCGACTGTTGCTGGGCCACTAATGAAATGGGAACCAACTTGAACAATTCGATTGGCTGCTTTGGGTCGAAAATTCGAACTTGGCTTGCATTGGCTAACCCAACTTAATTTTATCTTTTTCAATCCAATTAATTACTGTCACTAAGCTAGTATAGCTATTTTCCACCAACCTAAATATGTTAATCTTAATTAATCCAATGGTTCCAAATTAAATCTTAGAAATCTATCACTTCATTTTATGTGAACGTAGTGGTAAGTTTTTTTTATTAACATTAAAGTAATATTTTGATATGCTATTCCATACTTGATGGATGGTTTTATGCTCTTCTAATTTATGCTTAACACCTATGTGGCTTTTGATATTAGTTGACCCAAATGCTGTCTAAGATAGGATCTAGCAGGCTTGAGCGCTGAAGTTTCAGAGCCGGACCACATGACCTAACCCATTAGATAACCCAAAAGCCAGTGGTCATACAGCCAAACAGAAACTGCGACAGCCTTCAAGAGGGCCGAAAGTATTGCGTGTATGAAACTACGAATTTGGCATTTGGTCTCTGGCATTGCCGCATTGGTTAGCTTGCTCAGTTACTTTTACGGATTTCTCTTTTTCATACGGTAAGATATGCATAAAATGTCCTTTGATAGCATAGCTCATGCTAGTTTAACATGAAGTAGGTACTAGACAATATCTCTTTTTTGGCCCATCTAAGAAACAGCTTATATTTCATTTGGCTTACATGCCTCTTTCATTTGCCACAGGTGTGCGCAGTAACCCGTCAACTCATTGAAACAATATACTCCTGTCCACACCGACATTTAACTGACTGTGAAATGCCCTGCACACAGAAGACAAAGCAAAAGGATTATTCATGGGAACTATAACGATGTACAAGCGTAGCATAAGTAACCTTAGTAGCTGAATATGAGCCTTTGCTAGAGTGTATTACTCAGTTCGCGAGGGCTGGGAATGCCGAATCAGGAACGAAGAGGAATATGGTTCCTAATTATGGGCAGTTACCGTCTTATCTGGTTTGCTTTCTCATCCAGATTCCAGGCCACGACCAGAAAAAAGATCAGTAAATGCAGCTTGTTCTCGGGCGAGATTGAACAGTTGTAGTCCATGGCAGGCTGTTTATGACATGAGCCTGAGGTGGATGGGGATGCCCCAAAAGCCCTTCCCAATTGGAAGGTCCCAAGTCGTCAGCATTAGGTTATTATCGCTCAAATGCAACTATTGGCGGTATGTTTTTGAATTAAACAAACACTATGTGTCGGGAGATCACTGCATGTAAGTGCCAATCTTCCAATGTGAACAGTTATGGGGCAACCCTATTTGTGAAGGGGCAATTAGATAAATATCAGGAGTGACAAATCATGAGCTTCGAATAAAGCAAACCTTGAAATTCAGCAAGGCATAATTTTTTGGGCGCTTCAGACATCATAATTCCAAAGAGACAGCAAACATTTGCATGCTTTGACCAGGGTTCAAACGCTGGCAGTTTTACTACTAAAGAATGCCAAAATTCTTCTTTAACTATGTAATGTTTCTGTCAATAAACGAGGTTTTTCTACCTTAATTTGTTCAATTCTTTCTTTTAGAGATTGAAAATACTCCATTTCTCCAGCCTTGTCAATAGAGAGGGCTTTGCGTTCTTCTTCCAAAGCCTTTATGTCCATTGCCTGCATTGCTGGCTGTAAACACCACGGAAAGGAAAAATTACGAATTATCAAATAAAATGAGGGATAACCTGATAGCCAAATGCTTTCTTGCTGTAGTTATCAGCGACTTGATTCCCTTAGATATGGCACTCAAGCATGAAATCCACACCTTAAATCAAGCATTCTATATAATGATTATTAAATTCTTAGCCAGGATAAATAAAAAAAAAAAAATAGCAAGACTGCATGATCAATATGCCTTCTTTGCCAAGGTTTATTAGGAGGAATAACTCTCAGAAGCTTGTACATCATGTGTGGTAATTTTACCAGGAAAATGCAGCGATTAAAAAAAGAAATTAAAAGAAGATGACAATGCAGCGATTAAAAAAAGAAATTAAAAGAAGATGAAAATGCAGCGATTAAAAAAAGATATTAAAAGAAGATATTTTGCTCGACCATCCACTTGTATCATAAAAATATAACTTCGATCAAATGCTGATGTTCTGTTAAATTAGATGGTTAAACTGACCGGAAACTCATCCAGTCTGTGCTTTAATTGCTCAATAATCTGCTTGATCTGGATAAAAATTGAAAGTTAGCTACAAGTTTCTAATAAATATTTAAAAATTAACAGGGAAAAGAAAACCACAAAAAACAAAAAAGAAAACTGTTGTTTTCAATGTTTGACAATCTTTCATATATAATTGTGCGAAGAAAGCAAACAACCTTGCAATTCTCCAACTCCTGTTTGGACTGTTTAACCATCGTTTCTTCGAGCTTAGCTTTTGCAAGTTCCAACTGGGCAAGCAGATCTTTGTACTTCTCATTTGTTTCATATGCCTATTATTAAGATAATAGATTCAGATGCTTTTATTGTAATCACCTAGAACTGCATGAAGAATACCATATACCAGGCTGTCCGGGTTTCCTGCACATAGAAATAAATTCATTAGAAGAGCATAATCTTTAATTTACAGCAGTAATCTACTCCAGTGTTTCAATATATATACACAAACACTTTCTTCTTAGGTTCTCAAATCCAACAATGCACAAAAGGAAAATTTACAATCTATTTTTTGTGATAACAGAAACTTTCCTGCTTGTTTGAAGAAGTTTTAGATGTTGATTTTTCTCCCTTTGTCTTATAAGCATGTATCTCTTTCATGTGGCTTTTTTCTTAGTTTAATATTCACGAGAGGAATGCCACCTGTTTTGACCTCGATAACCAGCAGACACTGCTTAGTAGACTACTAGAGATCTAATGCACAATTGCTGATGAACACGAAGTGGTGGAGATCCAGATTTCTAGTTCTTGATTACTATTATCTAAATGAGAGGAACTCATTCTTTTCCTCTGCCTATCAAACAGGGCCTAAATTCAGGTGCAAAAATCTTCACCACACTTAACTGGTTTCTCCATGTATCATTCCTTCACCCTGCATGAATTAATTACAATTTTTAATCAATCATCTCGTGGAAAGAATTTCATAGGACTTTTGAAAGAAAAAAGAAACAAGAGAATTTTAAAAATAATACCCAAAACTAATATTACAACATTGAAAATCTTGATTAACTTTAGCATCATTGTCAAAGACTTATCCCAAGGTCAGCTACATGATTTCTTCTGCATTTATTGCAAGCTTGCTTCCTTGGCTTATATTAGTTAAAGAACCACCATCATATGTTCAACCGAACAATGACAGACGTGGAGCCAACCTCTTTCATATCTACAGCATTGACTGGTTAGCCCCCTCTAAAGATGCGCAATGCCAATGAAAATTAGCAGCAACAATCTATAGCTAATATTTGAAGGGGCTTAGTTGTGTAAGATAATCTGTTGAGGGAGCACTGGATACAAAATTACCCTGCCTAGTGATTCAGATCATGAGTCAGTCCCCCATACATGGTCATCATTATGGAGCAAATAATTGACCAAAGTACATAAATTCCTCAATTCATGTGTTGTTTCTAATCACTACATTTTACAAATTTCTTTACTCTAGAAATTGAACAAGTGAATATATCCTGAATGACTCGTTAGATGATCTAAAACTGTTCCATTGTAATTTCCATAAGAAATCCATTTGTGAATATCCCAATATGCGATAAAGGCATAAAGATTTCTCTCACCTCTTTGTCAGACACATGTAAATCGAACCAGTCCTACCAAATGCAAGAAAAGCAAGATTTATCAACTGATTGATAGCAAAATGCATGTACTTGTTGCATACAGGTAGGTGTCTAACCTGTCGTTCTTTTAGCTTGGTGCTCATCTCCACCATGATATCTTCATAAAAGGCCCTATGACAATACACCAGTCCTCGTGTCTTTAACAGTTAGACAGAAAAGCATCCAGCCAACCCCGGATAGCTCAGAGAAGAATACAGAGACAAAATACAGAAACATTTCCATTTTGATATCTCCCACCTGGAAGGTTCCTCAATCAAATTACCTCTTATCTTTTATTTTGGCAGATAAGGTGACCTTTTCTTGTTGAAGAAGCTCCAGGGTCTGTATGATTATGCAAATCAAATAAAGAATTTTGAAGTGGACAACTTCTATCTTAGGATAGAAACTCAGTCTTATGGTTTGAAAGCTTATGATCGGGCTGCTACTTGAGCACCGCTTGGAAACAGAGTAGATGAGTGTCATTGATCTACTGGGTTGGTTTTGTTAAATACACATGATTATTCAAGGGCATCATTTTACTGGCTAATCACTTCCACTATCTGCCAAATGATTGGGTCCCCAGCTTCTGGGCATACTTCAAGATGCACGTGCACAACCACCATCTCAGAACAGTCACATCATTGAACTTGGTCAACACTCCAACCAAGTGTCAAATCTTCCTCCCGTTGAACTTAAAACATCACTGTCGTAGATGGATGGTTTTATGCATGTGATTTCTTTTGGTTCTATTTCTAACATGTGAATAAACTTTTTACCCCACAGTTTGCTAGAAATGAAGACATTCAAAAAGTTTGTAATGAAGCCAGCCTAGGAAAAGAAGGTTTTTTTATATAACTTCAAAAATGACACCCTTGTTAGTTGTTTTCCACACAAAAAATTAGACAGCTGGACTATAATCAACCCGAAGAAGAGGCAAAAGCATTACAGCTGACCATGGAAATAAGCTCAAGAACGGACAAAAGCGTGTAAGAACATCACCTGAGAAAGGGTAAATGATTCAGCTTCAAGGCTGGCAATTTTCTTTTGCTTTTCAAGTATGCGGCAGCATAACTCGCCCTTTGCATTCACCATATCATTGGCCTCCTGTCTCAAACGCTTTGTTTCAGACTGTGCTGCAAAAAGAAAAAGATCGTTTGTTACAGACTGTGCTGCAAACGCATTGTTTCTTTTGTCACCTGCAGTTAGAATGCCATAGTTCCCAATTTTCACAAATAGTTGCTGCTGGACGTTCAGGGGAAAAATAACATGTTGGTCTAGGACTCCAAATGCCGACAAAAATCAATGCATCTCCTGATAGATAAGCCTAGTGCTCCAATCACTACAACCAACTAGCCCAAGCTCCAAGTTTCGCAGCAATTACATGATTAAGATCTGTTTGGCTTGTACATGATATAAGCCCATCCCATTTTAGCTGGTATTTATTGGCAATTGCTCATCAAAAAAATGATTAAAATATTCCTGGTGAACAACAGTCATAATCTCTAGCCCCATGACAATTAGTTAAAAAACAAGAACTCATTATTTTGGTTAAATCAATCATGTATTAGAGATCATATGGCTGTCAAGCAGGAACTAAGAATAATCACAAGGACCAACTATCATTTTCCATATAATATAGTTGTAATAACCAAGAACGCAGTGAGTTCTTCTTCCAGGCATCTACCAAATAGGCTTCAATCTGAGCGCATAATAGAGTTGTACTCCTCCAGCGCATTTTAGACACAGGGAGTCACTGAAGTACTGGGCCATTACAGGCTGCCCCAGGCCAAAAAACTTCTTGGTCCAGGAGAATCGGATTAACCGTCCGTCCACATTGTGAAAAATGCCGGACTGGCAACGCTACCATATCTCAGCCTTTCACGTCCGTTTGATGCCGACACGTGCGGCATGCAAATCTCATGAGCTCCTTATCCTGTTTCGCAACTGTTGCTCCCGGTGCACGTAACAGAACCAGGAAGCAAAAGAAGAGCGATCCACCGCACCAGAGAAATCTCAGCGAAAAACAGAGATCAGGCAGAAAAACGGGTAAAGATAGTGCCACACCACACAATCTGCGCACGTTAGATCATCGAATGAAAAGCGATAACCAAAAACAACGAAGCAGATGGAGGAAGAGAGTCGGACGCTAACTGAAGGCATTTCTACCGCTAACGGCGCACGTTTGACGTCCTTCCGAAAAGAACGACCACAAAGGAAATGAAGAATACCCAGGAGGATGTCAGTTTCGATCGTCTGTATCTCCGTTTTGAGCTTCTCTTCTTCGACGGAGAAATTCGCTGCTTCGTTCTCGAAATCTGTAGAAAATGAAAATCAAAACCACTCGGAACATCCATTTCTTGGAAACTAAATGCAATAGCTATAAGAGATGGAGAGATCAGGACCATTCATCTGAGACCGCAAGTTCTTCATATTCTGTAAATACTCCTCCATTTTTCACGTGCAATCTCTGACTAAGAAAGTAAAAGGAAACTAGAGAGAAAAAAAAGCGACAAAAAAAGATAAAACGAAGGATCCACATCAATGCCGAATCTGTAGATATATGGAATTATGATCGATCGACCCCTTTTTGTTCTGTTAGTTAGAAAGGTAGGATAAAATGTGTAGTATTTGTATAATAAAAAGTAGAGAAAGGTGAGCTAAGTTACCAGGCAAGAGTTCGAGACAGAGAAGAGGCTGGAGATGCTGAGAAGAACTGGTATAATAACAACTGCACTGCAACTGCAGTTGCTCACTGGCTCTTGCTTGCCCCCGTCCGCGTTTTTATAGCCTCTGTTTTTCAGTTTCACCAGACATAAATGCCCCTAGTACTGTGAAATTACTAAACTATCCCCAAGATTTTCCGCACACGTGCCGGGATTCAGGCCGTCGATTCGCGAGCCTCTCGTCATCGAATTGCTATTGTACATGAAATGGGCTGTACTTAGGACAGTATAGGCTCCGTGTTAATGGATCTTTAACGGGCAGAAATGGCCCCCAAAATTTTTGGATGGGCCCTAGTTCAATTCCAGCCCAATCATGTGGCCCTTTGTCTTTCAGTCAGTATTTTGATGTGTAATGGAAGCAATATACAAAACAAATATGTAAATATTATTCAATGAGAAATATGTCTTTTAATTATATGCAAATAAGATAAATATTCTTGAATGAGCTCTATATCTTCCATTACTAAGAGTATTTTTTTTTCTTTTTTCCAACATATCTTTTCTATTTTCAATTTTATCTCTCTTATAGTTAATACTATTTTTAGTTATTTTATTCTCTATTTATATTAATTTATTGATATTATTTTCACTCCTAGTGGCTTCATTTCTTTCTACTTCTAGCGCTTCATAAACTCTCTTTAAAGCATGCCCAGTTGCATTGGATCATCGAGCATTTGGGTTGACCCAAGCACAGATTTCAGTTCTTCCCATTTCAATGGTATTAATAAGCCAGATTCATGGTACTTAATTTACCTTATTCTCATGTAATTTTTTTTTCATTGAACCTAACATAATGTTCCTTACATAATCTTAAAAGCCCTAAAATTTTTAATAGCAATTAGAATGTATGGGGCAACTTGATGGGAACTCAGAGGCCATGTCCTGACTCTTGAGTGGCCCACTTGATCAATGCTTTCAACTGATCTCGAACCTATGTCTACAATCTTGGGCGAAGAATATCTTGTCAAATTGGATTCTGCAATAGGGGCATACAAAAAGGTTTGCAAGAACTGTTGTGCAAACGAGAGTGAAAGTATCTTGGTGAGTCTCCAAAGCCACCCAAGGCTAATAGCTGAAACACGTTCAGCTTTTGGTGTTCTGAATTATAGCTACCATGAACATTGTTACCCAATCCCAGCTTTCTCTAAATTATTGATTGGCCTCACAGGTGTATGAATATCAGCTCTCCATCTCTACATCTAGTAGCAATGAGATTATATAATCATGTCATAAATTTATTAAAAATGCCCTTTTTGAAGGGTGATTGTTTCACAAGGAACAATATAGTCATCAATTCACTCTCTTTTTTCATCTATTCTTTGATCAAACAACAACTCAAGGCAAATTTACATGAGTTTGGAAAGACCCATTGGCCATGGCTGAAAATCAGATAGGCTTAGTTGAGAAGCAAGTACAAGAAAAGAGCCCACTTCTATGATCATCATCCTGCAAGCGGTCTGGTACTTTTGGACTCTTGGCTTTATCCAGAGGTGAAGATGGAGAAGAGATCATCTGATCAATCACTTCTTTCCCTTCACATATGATTTGAACCTTGCAGAAATCAGGGGCATTCTTTTGTACGTATTTTGCCTTGCCACTTGCCTTCCTGAAAGAGAACAGAGGAAAAGAAATGCATCTTGGTTCATTGAGAAACAGACAGATGTTTACATGCAAGAAATGCCCACTTCCAGCCCAATTGACGGCAAGTTAGTGGTCGGAACATAAAGCTTAGCTGCCTATAGTTAAGCGAAGCCCTGATCTAGAAGAAAAGAGCATGCATCTTATGCAACGTTTTGCCAACTAATCATAGAGATGTAACCCATTTGCACTCGAACTAGCTGCATCTTGGTATCTTTCCACCGAGATACATCCACTACTGGCTGTTTAATTTCCCATAAGGAGTGTGGATTGAACTCATGGCATAGTATTGGCTCTAAGACCAACTTTTACAAAGGTACTTAGTAAATTTAAAATCTGTTCAATTCAAATATTTCCAACAATTTACTTAGGAACGAATGAAAATTTCATTAGTTGAAGTTGAGCATTTCACTTAACAAATACTTTTGTTTAATGGCCATCTAATTTGGCTACGCTTCTCTCAACGCATTGATAAAAGATGGCTGCTTGCCTTATCTATCACATGCCCAAATGACGCTCCACCATTTCCAAGCTTTCTATGCATCAAAATTAGAAGTGTAAATGATAATTTATATGGGTATGTACCTGAGATGGGATTTGTTTGTCCCGAGGACCAGCTTTCTTATGTGGAGAACAGGAATGAGGTCAACAATGGCCTTCTCTATGACGTCACTTTCTATGAGGAGAGTGTCTGCCTGGACCTGCCATTGACCACCACGCACCTTAATTGCATGTCCACTAGATGATGGGAACATATGGAATAAGCAGCTACTAAAGAATTCACATTGAACTGTTGATTCAATATTCAAGTAGCCTAATATGTATAGCATGACAGTTGTTTGAACTAATGCACAAGCTACTTTACCTTAGAAGCAGAACAGAGATTCAAGAACTTTTGAAGCATGGCTCGCCTCTTTTCTCGCTCTTGGTTCAGGTAGCTCTCTATCTGCGCTGCTGTGACTTGGTTCCTTGGCATCTTTCCTACTAATCACGACAAGTATGAAAACTTATTCGACGATGTTTTCTAATATCGCGCCTGTTTGGTTAGCAGTAACGTTTGGAAATTGGGAGAATAAGTATAGAAATGAAAGGAGAAGTCAAATATGAAGAGGGAACGAAACGTTTTTTTTTAAAAAAAAAAAAAAAAAAGTCGGCAGGTAAAGATATATCTACACCTTTTACTCTAAATTGCAGATATACCCATATTTTTAAAATATTGAAAACTATCCCAATAAATTTGAAAATAAATTAGAAATATACTAATTTCAATAGTGACCATGATGAGAGCTAATGTAATACTTACAGAAAAAAGTAAATGCCTGTCTCAGGCTGTCGTGATGCTTGCTGTAGAGTAATTGACATGGTATGGTTGCAATTTTTTTATAAACGTACAAATATATTTTTAAAATAGAAAATAGGCATTCCAGTAATTTAGGCAAAAGTTGTAGGTGCATTTGCAAATACTCTAAAAAAATAATATAAGTAAATAGAAGCTAATAATTAGAAATAAGGTAAACACAGATAAAATAAATAAATTTCTAAATAAAAGATAAGAATAATAATTGCAACTCATCTTGATGCAACATATATTTATCATAAAATTTGATGTTATTATTATTATAAATCTTTCCACTAAAACATATATCTACGGTGACTTTATCCACTTGCTATCATTATTTTTAATATTACTTTCATCGTTCTTTTTATCACTTGCATGATTTTTATTTTCTTTTATTTATTTTTATTTGCATTTATTCAAATATATTTTAGATTGTTTTGATTGGAATCATTCACTTGACAACCATCCCCTCCCTATCGAACTTTGAATTCACACGACGCGAGAAAACGACGCTGTCGTGTCGCGTGTAAACTGCAAAAGATTCTCGTCCTTAAAACGACAAGAAAAGGCTCCCATCTAGCAGTCCATGGGCAGTCCGTTGGGCTATACTTTTTGTCTTTTTTCAGAGCTTTGACCCGGGAGGCGCTTTAACATGGCAGGCTGGACGGTTGCAGCTTGGAAGCATGCTACCGTTCGTTACCAATACGCCAAAAATGGTGGAAATTGCATTTCACTTTCAAAATCAAAGCCTAGAATCTGCAGGACCAAACACTGATCTTAACCGTCCACGTGACGGCTCACGTTTTCTGAACCCAGTTTAAAGAAATATTTACTTTCTTATTCTAATGTTAAAATCGTTTACATTTACTGACCACTAATAAACAGTGGGGATTCTTGGTGAAAAAGCCCTCATAATTAGATGATTTTTTCAAAGCCTAAATGAAAAATATATGTAGGACAATCAACAAACGATATTTTATTCACCATTTTCTTCCCGAGGTATTAAACTGTCCAAAGTAAAAAAGCAATCGCCCCTCAATTGGAATTTTCCGTATCAGTTGGTAAATCCCACTGTATTGATTAGTTTCATTGCTGAGATTTTTGGGTCGTACATCAAACTGTCTAAAATTCCAGATCGCCGGGTCAATCAATCCATGAATAGAGGGGATAATAATTAAAAAAAAAGTTTGAATGCCCAAAGAACATGCGAGATCTCACAGGCGACTACTATTTCAGCACGTCTTTCGAGCATAGATGGCATCCCAAAGAGAGAGGAAGAAAACGGAGGAAAGGGTCTGAGCTTACATGGAGTAGGGATGTGGTGCACCTCAGGGAAGACATGAACGAGGTAGACGAAGGTGGACGGCGTCACGCCGTGCTTCAGCATCCACGTAAGCGCATCCGTGCTCGAGCTGCTCTTCCCGACCGCCACGTACACGCCGTCCTCCCCGACTCCCTCTGCCTGTGTCCGAACCACCCCATATCGAGCCTGCGGCACCTCTTTCGGCTCTTCCTCTTCTATCTCACTTATGCTGTACCTGTTGTTGCTAGTCGCTGCATGAAACTCGTCTTCCAAGCCATACGCCTTGTGGGTTTCATCTTCCATCTCTCCCTCACCTTCTGTTCTTAGATGTCAAAAAGCTGGGCTTTGTAGTTGGTGTTTGGTCAGACGCTGGATATGACGAAACTAATAGACAGGAACAAGCATCTCTCTTCGTTTTTGTTGGGTGACCCAGAATCACAATCTTGCAAGGTAGTATAATATCACAATCACTTTTTTCACAAGTGGGGCCGATCATTAAGTGATCCAAACCGTTGATATCATGAAACCCTCCATTGTTGTGGATTGATTAATAAATCCCACAGGATGTGGAGATTAGGCAATGAGAAACTATAAAATTATTTCCGTTCAATGATTGGGAGGTCTGGGTGTATATATCGATGGTTCAGATCACCGAACGATGGGGTGGCAGGTACAAATTCAAAGCTCGAGCGCAGAGAATCGGTGGCAGTTGCTTGTACAGTATCTCCATACTCCACTCTAGCTATCCGACGGACGAACTTAAATGCAACGCCCTTCGAGCCACGCAAACGGTGAAAAGAGTCCTATGGCCTGTGGCAGACCTTGACTAAAACAAAGCTTGTCATGCGCCCATCGCTTAAGAAAAAATATAAAAATGGGTTGTACTTCGTATCGTTCACATGATAAAAGTCAACAATAGTTACAGTTTGATGCGGATGGAATTGAACGCTTGTTCAGTCCTATGACCTAGCCTAGCCCCAGTTCCCGTTCCGAACGGTTAAAAATAGTTTGTTTTTCCAGAACCAAAGAAGGAAAATCTGATCAAAATGATGTGTTCGGACTTCGGAGGATGCGTTCCAGAGTCGACCGGCAAAGATTGTACGGGATAGGAAAACCCCTTTATTTAGGGTGCCCGATCTCTTTTATAATCTTTATTATTTAATACGGCGAGTGATTACTGCTGATTACACGTTCTGCAAGAGTTGATGCTCCGATCATTAGCATGACTTGGTAAGCATTAAATGTTCGATCATAAATCCGCTTATATGTAAAATAATTATGTGTTGTGTATTTACATGTAAGGATAAGTCTTTAAAATAATTATTTATTGTGGATTGTTACGTAAGTATAAACTCATTTAAAGTAATTCATTAACTTTTAGGTATTTTGAGCTGATAGGGCGTGGGCCTTTAATATGTAATGATTAAAAGATAATTTTTATTTTTATGATAGATTAAAATAGAAATATAAAAAAATAATGCATAAATATGCATGAGTTACTTATATATAATGGTTATAGTTCCTAGGTTATATGTACGAGTTTCTATTCTTTTTGACATCCTACCATCACAGAGAAAACTAAGAAAAAATTTGGTTTTTGTTAGAGTAATACGTGCTGACCTAGAAAACCAACAATACAGCTCTAAATAACAATCATTTACTATGGATTCAAGTATGCTTCCACTTATATATATATTTATTAATTTTTAATGATGCAACATGAATAATTCTAAGATTTATATAATGACTTCACGAGAGATATTATTCCAACATTAAATTGCTACGCATGTTTGAAGCTGTGCCATTAATTGGGTCACGTGTATTTTTTGTCTGGCATTCTAATTCTTTCGAAGACGTAGTTTATCAATGTCATTAAAATGAAGCCTTGTAGAATGAGGTGGGAATCTAAATTTTACATGACCGTACTATTGAATATCTGAGGGGATTACTCATATTGATATAGATGCAAAGTGACAACTGGTAGTAGAAAAAAATCTACGGTTATGGTAATTGGCTGCTGCAATTTTCCAATCTAAAGTTGAATATATGTTTTATAAACTAAAAGAAAAAAGAAAAAAACTAGAGCCAGGCCACACGGATTTATTAACTTAGGTATGTATTCCCCTTGATAATATATTTTCAAGTCAATGATGTATTGTCTGGTTGACTTGTGATGTTTAGCTGGTCATGTTTAAGTCCAAATCTTTAAAAATGTTATATGCATGGGCAAATGATTGTATAGTAATATTACCATGCAAATTTTCATGCAAATTATTGGTGAAGGGTAACAATGTCATATATGTTAAATTTAATTTATTTATTATGTTTTGCACCACTTGATTAGTGAATCTTAAAAAATAATTTCAATTGACTATTTAAGTAGGCCACAAGCCAGAAAGGAGTTTCAACATAAACACATTCACTCTTAAATAAGATAAATTTTGAATGCTGCTTAAGTTTTCAACTGAAATATTTTTTTGAAACTTGGCTGATTAAAATGTACTAAACATGATAAATTGCTTGGATTTACCATATACATCACTATAATCCAAAATAATCAATTGATTGAAAATTTTTATAGTAATATTTTATCATAGAATCTTTTTCCTTGCATATGGTATGTAAAAAATAAAACAAACAAAAAAACAGGGGTTGATGTTGGACAGACAAACATGAGTGATGAATGAAAAAGATAATTACATCAGAGAAAACTGAGAGGATTTTACACTCATTAGCTTGCATACACCAAGAAGATTAATGCTAGCATTGTCCAATTAGTTTGTTTTATGAAAACAAGCTCTTCATTCTGCTTGATCCATTCGACGATCCAACGCGTGTTATGGATAATATCTACCATTTTCCGGTTGGCCCAGCTCTCTCAGCCCATTCGAGAGCCATATCTTCTTATGTCAATCATTGGTCATTGTTTTGTGTTTGTCACCTTCCAAATGCGCGAAATTTCATGTGTAGAACGATCTGGTGATGCCATTTGCTGAGGCCTTGTAATATATATAGAACGGCTATAAATCCGGTTTTCTGCATTAGGCGCTGCTGCTGCACCTTGCATTTCATCTCTCTGTGTGATTGGACATTGATTGATTTGAAACATTTGCATATCCAACTGGGAGAGATTGCTTTCTAGGCTGAAATTGCGCATACCCTGCGGTATTGGCAGTGACTTCTCCATTGGGATGTCATAAGAAAAAAAAAGACATTTTAACTATTTTTAATTGTTGTTAGAGAACTATTTAACACAGATACCTAATTTGTTGGGCTACGCTTTACCATGTAAAATCTCTATTCAAAAGGGATTTCTATTTCTTAACTCTATGCAATTCAACATTCATGGGACTGTCAGTAGTTATCTCTACGGAGCCCATTTCCTAGGAGGATTGGGTATCCTCTTTGCGTACA
>JAYJMB010015017.1:0-43567 GCA_036873735.1 Pouteria campechiana
CCGTGAGATGACGTTAGCAGCCTTGACAGCTGATGCTTGCAACAAACACTTAGCCTTCTTCAAGGCCCGTTCTGGCTTGCAGTTAAAGTAAAACTTACCGTGAGATGACATTAGCAGAAAAAGAAATAATGTGAGCTAGGTGAGTAGCTAAGAGTCAGAACGCCACGTCAGTCTTACTGCGCATCGAAACAACCGAACCTGTCCTATACGAGCTCTCTGGTCGGCCATCGTTACGGCATAAAGAAACGTGATTCAACTCATCCAGCGCAAGAAATGATCATTTTTCCGCTCGCTAATTATTGTAGCTGGTGAGCACCGCCGAACGGACGGGGTGGCACACGTGCCCAGGAGATGGGGAGTTTTCTCTTGTCAAATAGACCATTTTGGAATGGAAGACTACCTTGAGATCCATGTCCCAGACGATAAAATTTGGAGCTAACCCCACGTCGAAAGCAATGCTCGAGAGACTAATTATTACAATCAAATTCAATGCTTTCCTCTACGATGCTTTAACTTTTCCAATGTATTGTTAGCAATTAAGAATTCCAAATCAATGGTCAAAAGTTTCCTCTAATCTAAATCCAGACTAGAGACCCTTCATTAGGAAGAAAGTCGATTCAGATCCGCCTTCCGTGGAACTAAGATTGAATTAGAGGCCAGGATCGTTCAAGCGGTCGGACTCTGACCCGTAGCTCAGACTTCGGAGAAGCTTCACGATTCAGCCTCTGCTTTCCAACCATATCCAGGGACAAGCCTCGTTTGATTCGGGAATCTCGAGCAAAGAAAGTTAAAATAGACATTTTTTTTCTTATAAAAAATGATTATACTAATAACAGTGAAAGAATAACTAGAGTAAATATGCGCTACACCTATGGATGAAGCGCTTTCTATTCCACGGAACCGGATGGATCCCAAAGATGAAAACGGTCGCAGGTGAGGTATAAAGGAACAGACCATCCAACCGTCGGTCTTACTCGGGCAATACAATAGCTAAGATTGATTCCCTGTAGGCGCAACCCGATCGAAAGGCGAAGAAGCGGTAAGCCGTTCGGCAGCTGAGAGAGTCCATGAAAACCCGCCGCGTCTCATGGCAGGGACTGGTGGCATGGGATCAGCGAATGAGGTCCCAGCGTGCGTCCCGCATAGATATCAATCTGACTGTAAGCTAGTTTACTTTTTATGGCATTAGTGCTCTGACGTAGCGGGCTGCTTTTTATAATATCATGACTCCGCCGGAATAAAAAGCATGGCTAGTGGGTTCAGGTCAGCACTGACTATTTTCTGACAGCAATGATTTGTCTTATGTTGATTTTAATTTCTTTTAATCCTTTTACTCAATTTTTTTCTGAAAATATCTCGACATGGGACAAGATAGGTTTGCATCGTGGATATTCTTCCGAGTAACACGAAAATGCGTGATAAATATAACACATGTAGATAATAAATTAATACAATGGTTGCCCCCCACGCCCCCAGTAATTGTTATATTTATTTTATTGTTATTATCTGTATTTCCCGTCACCATCCCTTGTCTAGCATAGGTAGCAATTTCTAGATCCTCGTGGAAAGATTTGCATAGGAGTCGATTCAAGTGAGTAAATGGACATGAAACTACAAATCAAATTACAGTCACGATCTTATTGAAACGTTTTCGTTGCAATTGAGCGAAGATGCTTGGTTTGACTGTCGCGGAGATGTATTTAATAGTTTTCAGATCTAGCGGATTCATCATTTTGGCACCATTTTTATATGGAGGATCAACAAATTTATTTCGATCGCATATTTAAGTGAGCTACGAATGAAAAGGAGAATTTTAACATATGCACATTCATCTTCAATCTAGATATATTGTGGTGAAGAGCATATTGCAAAAAATAATAATAATAACATTGTATTAAGACAAAAAGAGGAATCAACGAGAGAAAATAGAGCAAAAGATTTGCATTGTGAATGAATCATATAATTTTTATTTATGATGACCTCAATTAATTACACTTATATTTATACATCAGAAAATTATATATTTACATTAATTATATCTCTACAATAAAAAAAAATCCTTGATTAAAAGAAAAATTATAATGAATTTAAAGACTCAAAATACACTCTCTTTTAAATAAATGTGTGTCATCCTTAGGGTTAATGAACACATTGCGGTAACTTGAAATTTAATGAACCTCCTAAAGCCAATATGTAGAGAGGATGACACGACTCTACACTAGATTTTAGGCTTTTGATCAATCTAAAGAATGAGTGTTTTAATCTAATTGGTATATCCTGGATTGAATCAATACTAAGTGACCTCTTTTGTTTTAGACCTACAAGAGATAAAAAAATAATAGGTATTTTATAATCCAATTAGTATATCCCATAAGGACTTGGGACTGAATGATCTCTTTTATACTTTGACCTAAAAGAAGCCAAGATGAAAATAGGTATTTGACCTAATTGATATATCCCGAAAGGATTTAAGACTAGGTGATCTTTATTGTGTTTAAACTTGAAAGAAATTAAGAATAAAACAAGTATTTTATAACCTAGTTAATATATCCCAGAAGGATTCAGAATCAGGTGATCTCTAATTATATTTAAACCCAAAAAAAAAACAAGAAGAAAATAAGTGTTTAACTCTCTCAAATTGCTTATGAGGAGCTTAGAATTAGTGGGTCAGGTTGACTGAGTTTAGCTTAACTCTCATAAATTATCTATAAGAAGTTTAGGAACAATTGCCCATGGGGAGCTTAGAAAAAGTGAGACTAGGTTGACTGGATTTAACTCAAATCTCTTTATTGTACATAAGAAGCTTAGAAAAAAGTGGGTCGGGTTAACTGAGTTTAGCTTAGCTCTCACAATTTACCAATGAGAAGCTTGGAAAGAGTGAAACAAGGTTGATTGGATTTAACTAAGATCTTTTAAATTGCCCATGAGAAACTTAAGAAAAGTGGAACCAAGTTAATTTGGTTTAGCTCAACCCTCTCAATTGCCCATGAGAAGCTTAAGAAAAATGAGACTAGGTTGACTGGGTTTAGCTTAGCCCTCTCAATTTGCCCATTAGAAACATAAGAAAGTTAGGTTATCTGAGTTTGGTTTATTTAAAGTGGTTTTGCTAAGATTTGATTCGGTGGGTCACGACTCAGTGACTCAGTGAATTATAGTCCAGTAACTCGGTTATAGATTTAAGTTGTTTTGTAATTGGATGAGTGGTGTTTTTCAATATTTCATAAAAAATCAAAAGTAGACGATCTCTACTTTTTAACCTGTGAAAAACTGTAGAGACAGGTTACATAGATTAAATTTAATTATACCTAAAGTTAATTAATTTTAATAGTAATTAACACTATTACTAATAATTTTTTTAATGGCAATCCTTAATTAATTTAAGACAATAAGTAAGGTACATGTCGTTGTCTTCCTAATTTTATGAATTATTTTTAGGGCAACTTTATTATTTATAGGGTTTAATTAATATTTTAATAGGTTTTAATATATTTTAATATATTTTAAATGTCCAATCCAAGATTATCCTGTTATCTATCACAATCATGTAGGACCCACCATAATCACGACATTGTGGGACCCATGTGTGTGTCATGGCAGAGTGCCCTAGGGCACCAAGAGAAATACCCAATAAACTAAAAGTTACTAATGTCAGGTGAGGCACCTACATTTTGAAGAGTTTTCAAAGCCTTCAATCTAGAGAAATTCTACATCAAATAAGAGAAGGGGGTATTTGGAAGGCCTGACTCGGTTACTTGGTAATGTTTTACAAAATTCTCATCTTTGTTACTTGGGTATAAAGTATAAATTTCTCATATCCACTACTTGGTACTAAATTGTAGATTTCTAACCTTCGTTGGTTAGTAGTGGATTGCAAATTTTTCATAAATTTGCTTTTTACTCTGCTAGTTGGGAGTGGAATGTAAAACTTCCATGATTTGCCTTTTCCTCCACTAGTTAGTAGCAAAGTCAAAGAGCATTTCTCCTTGAATTGAGATCTTACCTTTATCTCCGCTGGTTAGTAGCGAAGTTAAAGAGCATTCATTCTTGAAGTGGATTTTACCTTTGCCTCATCTAGTTAGTAGTAAAATCAAAGAGCAGTCCTTCTTAGAGTGGATTTTGCTTTTGCCTCTTCTAATTAGTAGTGAAGTCAAAGAGCATTCCTTAGTGGAGTGAATTTTGTCTTTTCTTTATTTAGTTAATAGCAGAGTCAAAGAACACTTTTCTTATAGTAAAATTTGTCTTTGCCTCTTATAGTTGATAGCGAAGTCAAAGAATACTTCTCTTAGAGTGGAACTTGCCTTTGCCTCCTCTAGTTAATAGTAGAGTCAAAGAATACTTTTCTTTGAGTAAAACTTGTTATTTCCTCCTTTAATTGGTAGCGGAGTTAAAGAACATTTTTATCGGAGTAGAATTTCCTTTTACTTCCTCTAGTTGGTAGCGGAGTCAAATAACTTTTCTCTTTGAGTAAAATTTACCTTTATCTCCTCTGCTTGGTAGTGGAATTAAAAATACTTTTCTTATAGTACTCCAAAGTTTGTTTTTAGTATTTTCGACATGCATTTTCCAATAATACAATTAAAAATATCATTTTACTAAAATACTCAATAATTTAGTAAAATCATCAAATTGACCATTTAATGTTTTGCACATAAATATGTTTAGACTTTCCAATGGCCCAAAACACCTAGGCATAACTTGATTTGATGCTTTCAATATAAGGATGATATTTGATTTTGGCTTTCCACTGTGCTTAAGGGTGTAAGTTGGGGGCGGATTCAACCTAAACTTGAATTTCAGGCAGGATTAAGAAGACATTTTTCAATCCAAACCTTAACTTGAATCGAACCCGCACATACTTAGGTTAAGTATGGGAAGGTAGTCAGGTAACCCGTCTAAACCCAAACCCGCATCCTTTCATTAAAAATAAATAAAAATAAAAATTATGTTCTAATAACAGTGGTATATATCCTAGTAAGCACGACATCTTTTGCTACTTAAGATAAAGCAAAAAAAAATTAAAAAAAAATCACATGTAATCAAAGGATATCACAAATTATATATACCAAAAATACTCAAAACTATACCTTAAAGTCAGTTGAAAGCGGATGTCAGTATATATATGCACAATCACTCAGATATGGATTATCTGTCTCTTAAGTGGCATCATTTAGAATGACTTATACATAAAAATAGAAATTATAAAAATTATTTAATTGATAAAAATAAATCCAAATGAATAATGTAATAACAACGTTCTATAATGAATCAAGATCCTATGAAACTAAGATCATGACCAAGTTTCTAGTCATGATGTGCTTTCACCTTCTAATATTATTTATTTTCCAAAGAATTTTGATTTTTTTCAATAAAGAAATAAATAATTTGAATGATTAGCAATCATTTGACAAAGAATCATACTATTATTGAAGATAAAGAAAAAAATAATGAAGAAGTATATAAAATATAGATAAAGCGCATTTTTACTTAAAAAGAAAGGTCCTTCAAACTCAACTTGAACCCAAACTCAAACTCTAACTTGAACCTAAAGTTAACCTTTATGTGTAGGGTTAGTATTAGGGTTAAGAAAAGATTACAAAAATAAAAGTGAAAAGTTAAATTTTAAAAAATTATAAAAATAAGGACGAGGATGGGGAAGGCTAAAGCTCACACGAAACTCGCCCTTTACGCCCCTAACAGCGCACACTGCGCTGTTAGGTAGTGGAAAATGACACGTCAACCACGAAGCTGTCTTTGCTTGCGCGACTGCTCGGCCACATCGTAGACTGCGCGTGCCATTTGAGATGCGGACGTCGCTGTCTGCGCGACTCGTTCGGTGCGGTCATCTGCGCGCGTGGAAGCTTCAGTCATTAGGGCCAATTTGCTGACCACGTCTCATTTGCTGCAAGTTTGAGCATACTGCCGAACAGAGATTCTAACGTATCCTGCAACGTTTGCCAGAGCATGGAGTTGGTCGGCAGCTTTAAAATTTCATATGCACCTCGGTTGGAATGACTTGCCAATCACAGCATGCAGGTTTCTACCGTTCACAGCTGCAGCAACGTTGCCTTATTTTTTCATTCATATATTTTTTTATCGTGGATTTTCTATTTCCCTTTAACTGCACTACTGGTATTGGGTAGCGGATTCAAGTAACGACGTGGCTAGCGTGCTGCTTTTGCCTGCTGCTTGCACCATGTTAATGAAGGAAAATCCAACCGGGACGTGTGGACTTAGCTTTCTGAAAACGTGACCCGCTTTAAGCACCTGGCTTGTTAATTACATTTCTTCAATCTGGCTTTGTCTGTTTCATTCTCCGCTCCCTCGACACAATTCCAAAATCCTGCAGTATGCTGCTCAGTCACCAGATTTTCCACGCTGAAGTTTTGTTCAGCAACCCAAATGCTAAAAATCCATGACATTTTCCTTTGTTTGATTTTCATAACTGCAACAAACATAAATAAGTAAAATGTAGCTGAGCATGTGTTTAAATAAGCAGGTGAACGACTAAAAGGAAAGAAAGTGTATAAATAAAATCCTGAAAAAGTCGAAATAATGTTCGAAAGACGATCCCAGCGAGATAAAAATGCGAAGTTCTGTAGATGTTTCTCTGATTTGTGGGAATGCCAGGTCTAGTGTAATAGAGCTACTGCAGTGATCATTGAGATTAAAACATATTCCGACATAAATAGAAATGACATATTGGCATTATTCACCACGTTCTCTAATTTATCAAAATTAGATCCTAGGCTGCACTATTTCAGAAATGACTGGTTTCCGAACGGAACTTCGTCACACCAACCTTAGAGAGACGCAAATCCGACGCTGCCTTGCTTCTCCGGACCGGAACAACAGCCTACAGCCGCGTTGCGTTAAAACAAAGGAAAACAAGTGGCCCTTACGGAACTGCCTCCGCGAAACACGCTCTTCGTCGGTAGTGCTTCCAACGACATGATGCATCTGGTTGGATGCGCCACCGCCGGGCTGATCGCGACCGTCCGTTGAGGAGCGACGAATAAAATCTTGCCTATGATTTTGGAGGGCGGTTGCAAGTGACTTGCACTATAGTTTAAATTCATACAACGCCGAAAGATATTTTAAATAAATTTATTTTTCTCTGTAATAAAGACTATCTAAATCAGGCATTTAAACAAGTCCTGCAAAAGAAAGTCACGGTAGAAAATGTCTTCGTCGCCGACAGGTGGCCCGTATTATATTCTATACAAACATGTAAACCCTCAATATACATTGATTGCCTAAATAAAAAAATTATAAAAAAATCACGCTGATAAAATTGGCCCGTGTTATGATTATTGTCGTAAATGTAGATTTTTTCGAATTTTTGTTTGGTATGGAACTATTTAATTTATATTTTAAAATTTTTTTTATTAAAAAGTGAGTTACGTTTGAAATATTATAAAATGGGTATGTGCTCTGCACGGTCTGGAATCTCGGTGGAATCCGATTCTCAGCCAACGTTCCCATGGTTTTCCGTCCGTCTCTTGGTGGTCCGCATCAGCGGGAACAACGCGTCAGGCAACAGAGAATAAGGACCTGCGTGGCTCAGCATTCCACGAATGTTGAAAGTGCGTTTCGAGGGTAAAAGTGTTTGGCTAGATTCTACTCCTGGAACCGTAAAAGCCAATTTTTCCAGTTTAAATGTAAGCTCTGATTCGGGCTTTTTTATCATATTTTTTTTATTAAATAAGCTTAATAAATACCACTAGGTCAAACAAAGTCTAAGTTAGTATATTTTGTGAAATAGACTCTAGTAAATAATAGAAATTAATAAACAGTATTACAATGCAAAGTACAAAATTTACATTATTTAATTTATATATTTTTGCAAATTAAACCCTCTAAATTCTATATCTATGAGTTTTCAACCTCGATAATCAATTCACATTAAGCTTCTTTGATTAACAAGATCTATTTTATAATACTTAGTAACTTAAAAATTCTATTTTATAAATATTAAAAGCATGAAGATCTATTTTATAAACATTTAAAGCATGGAAGTAGTGTATAATTATTCAAAATTAGAGAATACTCGATACAAATATGCTCATGGATGTACCGTATCAAATTAGAGAGTCGGCAGAAGATTTGCAGCATCTTATGAGGCTGTGAACCGAAAAGCTTGCCAAAAGTGAAAAAACACCAGACGTCATCTAACCACGCAGGCTCATCCTGCGAAACTGGTGGCTGGAAATCCGCCCTCGTGGCATCAATTTTGCGAGGTAGCTCGGGACGTTTCAACTTTCAACCCACGTATAAATAATCTGATCCGTCTAAATTTTGTATAGTTAACTAAAAATAGATTGAAGTGAAATGTTTTAATTATATGCATGTTAAAATAGTTATTGTACTGGAATTTTAATTTTTCATGTAATTTTATACTTTTAAATAATATATCATGATAACTTCAATGAATGCATAATTAAAACATAAAATTGTATTTGCTGTTATATATAATTTAATGATTTTACAATAATGTGTGATTTACGGATATAAAATCTTATAAAATAAAATAAACATCTCGTACAATATCTATTTTTTCCTTCAAATAAGTCAAGAAATACTAGTTTTTTTCGTTATTCACTTTTAGTTAAATAATAAAAATACTAAACGGGTCGGATTATATATATTTGGTAGCGGAAGTAACAGTACCGTGACTTCAATGCGTTGAAAGGGACAAAAGCGCAGGTGCCACGCGGCTGTCTTTCGCTGGGTGACCCTGCGTTCGGCTTCGCAGGTAGGCCGCCTCCCACCATCCCTCATCAGCGGGCCAGCGGCCACAAATACTGAAATACATGCGATTCTTTTCGCCACGTGTCAATGTTGCGGCAAAAAAAGGAAGGGAGGATAAGGAAACGTCGGTGACGGTTTGATGGTGGCAGCATTATAATGGGTGGTGCACGTCGATAGAAGCATATACGCCTGCGGAAGGGCTTTCAAAATCCACAACCTACCTCCAGTTGGCACGCCTTCTTTATTTGTTAATTAATTAAATAAAACTTTATTTTATTTTACTTTTAGCTAACCGGACAGATTCATCTTATCTTACCCAATGTTGTCGGAACTAGACCGACCGACCGACCGACCGCTTGGACCAGAACAGGTGAGTTAACCGAATAGGTCTAGCTGGTTCTGCCCAATATTATTAATTAAATAAAATAATATTATAATAAATGAGCTATATATAGATTAATATTTATAGTTTAGATTTTTAAAAATTATGTTATATTGATTTTATTTTATTTTTAGATAAATTGATTTATTTAGTTGAACCAAACGTTGAACCGGTTAAACCATAGCCCACACCTGACCGGTTCAACCACTGGTCCGATTTTGTAACTTTTCATTACGGTCCCATATGCGTGCGAGAAATAACAAAGGCATAGGGTGCGATTGAAAATTAGTGAAGAGTACTAGATTATGTAACGCTTTATTCCACATGTAGGACATGATTTGACCAGAGGGAGTGACAAACAAGAACGGTGTGTGGGCATTGAAAAAATAAAAAACGTGCAGACCCCAACGTTTGCAATGATATGTTGTGATGTAAGCGAGGCTCTTATTTGGAGGCAGAGGTGTGTTTGGATGGTTTAAAATGAATCGGAGACGAGGATATAAATAAAAATGATGTTGGCTTGATTGGAGGTAAATCGGTAGTGTTGGTTGGACGGAGGAAATTCTGGTAAAATTGACAATGGCAGTGATAAAAAAATAATAAACTTATAAATAAATTATTATATAAAACGGTTAGATACATCCAATTCGCTCTGCTTAAAAGGCACCGCTACTTACGCTCCTTACTCCACAGTGATGAGATTGGTTTTCCTTGTCTAGCTTCTCATCCAATCCTGGACGGATATGAAGCATGATAATAGACGACATTGATGTCTCATGCAGACGATTGAGACGTTATGACAGAACACAGCTATTAATTTGAGCGCATTTAATCGGAAGAAATGTTGCCCATCTATTTTGTGAGATATAAGAATTAAATGCAAATTAAAATTCAGCACAAATGCAATAATTAGTATTAGAGACCGCTAAATCACGCCATTTTTTTAACTGGAGGTGCAAGCACTTCTGCAGCCGTTCAGCCCATGGCATGCTCAACGACTTAGATTTCTTTAAAACACGGCGAGGTCTCTTGGCGCAAAACTTCAATTCCTTAACAAAGGTTTTGCAAATTAAATCCCTTGACTTTGTTATATTATAAATTGCTAATGAATTCTGAAAATTAGGCCTTTTAACAAGAAGATAGGACGGAATGATGAGACGTATGGGCAACAATAAAATAATATAATTATTAAAAATAGTCAAAAATGTCAGGCTAATTTATTTACCTTTAAATGAGCTTAAAGCTTAATTGGACCGTTGGACCTTTGGACCTTTGACAGTCTTCGAGGATGAGCCGTCAGCAGATTCGAAAGGGCGAATAATTCTTTATCAAATGTGGGTGGGGGCACGAGAAATGGGGGGTTTCATACGAGAATGGGGCGAGGTTGGTGAGAGGATGCTGAATTCGAGAAATAGGACGAGTAGAAGGATGAATTTTTGAGACTCTATCTCGCGACAACGAGAGGCATTCAAAGCGGCGATAAAAATATACACAAGCACATTGACCTGTAAACGACACGGTTCTCGATGTACGCTGATGTTGAGGGCTAATGTGCGCCACATTAAAATTGTCTGCATTTAACGCGAAATAACAAACGATGATTGAAATAATTTGAATATAGCAAATTAAGACGATATAATTTGCAAAAAGCCATGCCAAAACAATGGTTGCCATACAGAAGCCGGTCACGTAAACAATGCCGTTGCCTGCAGGTAATTGAAATCAACGCGCGGACACCATGAACCAAAATACATGTAAAGCGCGACACCGAGAGGGCAAGAGGATGGATAAAAATCTAATGAAAGAGCAAGTGGCTTTTAACATGGTTGAAACTGCACGCGTATGAAGCGACATTGGCGTCAGGACCATGAAATGACTCCCCAACTGAAGCAATTTCCGCCTTCCACGAACCTTCGTTTTTTGTCTTCGTTCCGCGTATTTTAACTCGTGTTTTCGAGAGCGAGATAGCAGATTCGAAACATCACGGCAATAGCCATTCTCTTGGGATAGCGCTCGCTTCTGCGATTTTCTTCCTTCATCGCTCCTTCGAATCCCCAGCAAAATCCTAAACCGATCCGACATGAGCTCTCGACAGCCTCACGGCCGGGAATCTGATGCAATCCCGAGACCGGCATCATTCCACGGTCGGCTTCCCGCTAAGTCCGACGCTCATCCCCCGCTTCAACGGCCGGAAAGCCATCCTGAGTTGCTCAGGCGATCGGGAGCAGCCACCGGGAACCCGATCTCGCCAGACAACTGGGGGCAGAGGCTGACGAAGCTACTTCTGAACGTGACGGTGCAACGGAGCCTGGGGCCGGTGCACGTCGTGATCTCGCCGGAGAACACAGTCGCCGACCTGATAAAGGCCGCACTGGATGTGTACCTGAAGGAGGGGAGGCGGCCAGTGCTGGCGGAGATGAATCCTCAAGGATTCGAGCTCCATTACTCGCAGTTCAGCTTGGAAAGTAAGATTCCGTTCTCACGTTTCCCAAATGACATTCATGCGCCTGCCTTCTTGCAATTTTACAATTTGCTGACGTGGTGGAAGCCGTCCCACGCAATTCTCGGTAGGCCAGCCGTTAAAAATAGTCCAAACTACTGCATGCGTGTCCACCTCGCGTTTTGTATGCCATCCAAGTTCAGCCTTCATACAATGATGATCGGATCGATTAGGAAAGTCCTTAGCGGTGTGTTTAGGTTTAGATGATCCACGACATGAAGTTTGGGTTGATTTTGCTGCCTCCATACGGTTTGATTTCTAGAGAAATTATAGCGGTGCATCTAGTGGATGAGGTGTTCGTGGTGAGCCTTCATGGTCATCGGCTGCTATATATATATATTACACTATTACCCTTTTCTGTGATCCCAGTCCGCTACCATCATCATTTGTTTCGCTAAAAATCGTAAATATTATATTAATAAAAAGCTGACGATATTACAAAATTAGAATAACTTGGGAGCTAATGTAAAGTAGTTAAAATTCTCTCCCAAACTACTGTATATAACTAAACTATCATTCTGAACTTAAAGATAAAAAGGCTCTACCGACATCTTATAGATTTTATTTCATCGAATCACGATTCTTATCTTATTATCATTTAAACAAAATTACTGAAATTTGTAACTTTATAAAACTTGCATGTTCTAAAATAAAAATTACAATTTAAAATCACCGTTAACAAAGAAATGCAAGGTTAAATGTTCGTTGCAACATGGGAAACATACAATCGCACGCCTATTCAACACCGGCCAGCGGTGCCGCTAGCTGTAGCTGAGACCAGAAGGACGTCATCAAACTTTGTCTGCGTGTCTACGCCCATTAATCATTCCAGCCGTTGAATGCTAGGGATTGAAGTTTTAGGCCAGTTGCGTGGATTCTGGAAATTTTCTGGATTTGAGTATCAAGACAAAATACGATCCGTCTCTTCGCCCGCACGGTAGCCTAGGGACTCCTCACTCCACATTGACTGTAAAAAATAAAAATAAAAAAAAAGGTTGATTTTGCCTTGAACGTGTTTTAAAAGTTAACCGAAGAATTCGTGAGTAATCACGGGAATAGCTCTGCCACTGGAAGCTGATTTATTTATTTTTTTTGGAATTTGGTCAGGTTTGAATCCCAACGAGAAGCTGATAAACCTGGGTTCCCGCAATTTCTTTCTTTGCCCGAAGCAGGCCGGAGTAAATAACAAGTGCTCCGACGAGGCAACCCAGGCGAGCAAAGCTCCATTTCCATGGTTAATCAAATTCACGGGTTTCTCGCTTTAAAGCATTCCATCTTAAATTATCTGTCTGAATGTTTATTGACATCGCGCTGCTAAAGCTGGAAAATTTATATGTGTAAAGCTCTCCTGATGTCATGTCGTATTTAGCCCATTAAAGTGGATGACATGGCCCTGGGGCTTTGATTGGCCGCTAGCGCCAGGTGCATTGTATTCTGTGTTGATTGGGCTATTATTAGGCATTGTATGTCATTAAGTGGGCCATGGTCTAACGTTTGAAGAGATCTGCATGGAAATGGGAGGGTATGGTTGCGTGGACGCTTCATTTGAATCTCGTGCCTAGCACTTGTCAGCAGCCGTGGAGAAGTTTGGAAGGGAAGCGTTTTGGTTTTTTCTCCCCCTTTCTCCTCCTCCTCCTCCTCCCTTCGTAATTTTTAAACTATGTTCCCGGGGTGCAACGAGGTGGAGTCTGGAGACAGGTATGGCAAGCCCATTTCGTCCACATTTCCGTCTTCTTGCCAAATGGCCGTAGTCTTCTTGCGTCACAGGAACGGGCTTCTCAACTACGGGCCACGAACAAAATCCTAAAGGGCAGGAAACGGTTTTACAAATACAAGCGAGGGAAATTTTGTAAAAAATCAATTTTGCTTAAAAATCAGGTGGAGCCCAAGGTGCCCACTCACCAGGTTAATCGTATCCGTTGAGTCACATGCAGTGTACCTTACTGTTTGTTACAAATGAGCGTCTGGAATTGGGTGCATTAAATGTAAATAACATTTGACGTCACGATTTGTCTTATGCATTCTTAATGATTCGAATTTTTTCTTCTTTGTTAAATTTATTTTTTGTCATTACTTTTTGTCTTTCTTTGCTTACAATAAATTAATAATAGTAAAATAATTTTATTTGCACATAAATATCATTTTGAATATTTGAACATTAATGATTAATCTATAAATAAACCAAATAATATATTAAAGCAATAGCCGACAGGGTATACTGATTTTTTAAATGGGTTGGATATATTTTAAAAGCCTACAAGTAGAATTTATATAATTATTCAAAAGATTGAAGCATAAATAAAAAAATACATGCGAATTGTTAACATTAAAAAAATTATAAGCTTAAAAAATAGAAAAAATGTATTTAATTTTTTTTTAAATACTGTGTTGACCGAAGTCAAAGATGTCGGAGATAGAAGGGGTGACATTGGAATTGCCACTGTCCATCGTTGTTGTCAATTGCAACGGCTAAAAGCCTGGAAAGCTTCTCCTATTAAAGCTAGATGAGTGATTGGGAGATGGAGAGAGAGAAATCGATGCACCAGGTTGCCGTCAATGGCCGAAGAGGGAGGGGGTTTTGCCGTTTCGAAGTTGATTGCAACGACCGGAAGCATGGAAAGCTTTCCCTATTCAGGCAAAATGAGTGATACAGAGAAAAAGAAGGAGAAGTCAATGAACTAGATCGCCATCGATGGCCAAGGGGTGGGGGGTGGTTTCCGTTTCGAAGTCGATGCAAGACGAGTGACATTGTGATAGGGAGATGGAGAGGGAGACGTCGATGCGCTGGGTCACCGAAATAGGGAAACAGACAACAGTCCCATGTAGAGGATAGGATGGTAGCTAGAACAAAGAGAGGCAGTCCGATGCGCCGACAAAGAGAAGTTGGGTTCGAACAGGTGAGTTCGGCACAGCAGAGGCAGGGACGTTAGTGATTTAGGGCACACCTCGTGCAGGCGAGGAAAATATATTTATTTTATTTTATTTTTGTGATGAACCAGGTGGAGTGGTTGAACCGTGGATTTGTCGTTTGTTTTTTCCCTCACCAGGCCGGACCGGTCTTAATCGAACTGACATCTGGTTTGGTTCCAGGTCAGACCGGTCGAATTGGCCAATCCGATTCGATTTTAGTAACGCCGAAATCAGTTTGGTTCCCGGCTTGACCGGTCCAACTGGCCAGTAGGTTTTAATAACACTTGTCTAGAGCAAATGGTGCGACATTTTATTATTTACATTTTCTGTATATTTCTGTCCTTCAAACACGGATGATGTGAAACCCATATGTAACCCATAAACTTATCTAATGTTGGGATGGACCGAGTAACCCATATCCACTCCGGTCTGAACATGGGTCGTACCATGATCAATTGGAAAGGTGACTTGCAAAGCTCGGAAACTGGACTGTGCGTCATTGAGACCATTGCAAGGTCAACCAGTGATGATATGAACCAAGAAACGAATAAAGATGAAATATATAAATTTACTTTAAAGAAAATATACATAACAATGTGATGATTACACCAAGTATATATAATTAAATGTTATCGCAGTATGAAAATAAGAGGAAAAAAAGGGTCAATATACCCCACCAATTCCACTTGTCAAATAGGTGATTGGCTAGTGATAGAAAATCTAATAAGAGAGGAAAAAATGAATATAGGAACAGAATACAAGACAAATAAAAATGATATTAATTATAAAGTAAACATGAAAAATAAATATATTTTCTGATGAGAAAATAACAAACAGTGATTGAAAAAATAATTATTTAGAAAAGTTGAGAAGTTGAAAATAAACATAGATAGATGAATGTCATACCATAAAGTGAGGGGATAGAAGGAGATAACTAATTAACCGTTGATTAGCAGCGTAAGTGTAGGTGGAATGGCATCAGGCTTCACATACCCACCTAATAACCCGGACTGCAAATGCATTTTAGACAAATTAATTGGTTCGAAGGGAGGGAAAGACATTAAGACGGGACAGCCCATGGCATCGATGCAGAGACACCTGCTGCTTAGGCGTCCGTCAATCGGACGGTAGAGCCCCGGTTCATACCCCAGTTTCAGGCAATTTATTTTTCTATGATGGTGATCGCTTAATTCCCGCATGTTATCTGTGCCCCTTCCCCGGTACATTTTTTTCTTGTTGTCCCAACTGAGGCGCAGTTGACTGGTGGCTGGTAACCCGGTAAACAGTCGCGCGTGGCACGCGGCAGGGCGCCGATTTGGAGTATCAACTGCATCTTTTTGGGAACGCCGAGAACGTTGGTTTCGATTCAACAGGCGCCGCGGCAGCAGAAGATTCTCCCCTCCATTTCTGCTAAAAAACCCTAGCGCGGGAATGGCCGCTGGTTAGAGCTTTCTCTCCCTTCTACACCTTTTCCTTGCAACTATCTTTTCAGCCCTCAATATAACCGTTTTGCCGTGTTTGCCCCCTTTTTCAGTGGCTCTAGAAGAGCAGCAAGAGAAGCTCCGAAGATCCGTCGACAAATGGCGAAGCAGGAGCCTCGTTCTCCTGAATAATCTGCTTGATGAACCCCACGGATTTTCCACCGGAGTTGCTGAAGCCTGCAGTTCCAGTTGTGATCCCGTCCGCGTCTCCGTCGAGCCGTTTGAGCGTTTGGAAATCTGTGATATCATCGAATCGGACAATGTTGCTGTGGCCAAGTTCGTCACCGTGCTCTCTTATAACTGCTTTGAAATCTCGAAGCTTTGTCGACGTGTACTCTCTCTCTCTCTCTCTCTCTGCATTTCCTCAAGCGTTTAGTAGCTTCTTTGGAAATTTTGTTATTAGCGGGATATTTTGTCAAGGAACATGGTTTTGAATCGCGAAATTCAACTCATGAATCACTGAAACGTGATTGTGACTAAACCAGAGATAGCACGCGTATACCCGAATATCCATGTAGACATCGGATGGACTCGTCCAAACGCTCAACGCCCTGTGCAGGCGTGATGTTGAAAATTTCACATGCGCTACATATGAAATCCACTCACATTAACCCAAACCGCCCTGTTGCCAGAGCTGAACTTGTCGTATGCTGCTGAGACTGAAATACATTTGAGAAGCACTCACCTTAATCCCAGTTCGTGGCCCCCACTGTGAAAGGGACTTGATCTAAATGGTATTTACAGTGGATGAACAGGCATGCGTGATCTGCTTTATGCATGGAATGCAAGTCCCTCTGTTGTAAGTGCTCCAATCAAATGGCAAGCCACTTGATTGCTCAATGTTATGATTGACCTGACCATTTGAGTGGCTTGAATTGATGATGTAGTTTAAATCTGTGGCTGTGATCATTGTAGCATTCCACTGGCATTTTGGGATGGCTCAATAATGCCCAATCATTTAACTGGTTGTGGATGATGCTTAAGCCAAAAATATTGCATAAAAACATGATTGAGATCTGCTGGAATCTACTTCTCTGTCCCCAACTGTACAATTTGTGGGCCCCATTTTGGTTGTCATTTGAATCAATAATCTATCTAGAATGGAAGATCTTGAGGATAATCAAATGTGTGTTTGGCTGATGGCTAGGATTATCCAAACAATGCAGTTTCAAGTTACATATACCCGCTTCCCAACGATGCATAGCATTTGCATGCATATGAAATCTCATACCGTATGATTCAATTGAAAATGAAGAAAATGAATTATAGAGGAAAATATAATAACTGTGCTAGTGGAATTAATGCATTATGCCTAGTCGGAAAATCCTAAAAATTGCTGTCTGTTTCCACTCCCCCCGATTATATTTCCAGGTTTTGAACTAGAACTATTTTTCCCATTTAATTCCACTTAGAATGATACATAAGAACTATTCAACTGGTAGAGGTGTGCACATCTTTGAGTTGTTTAAGATTTACCTTATTCATGGACAATAGTCGAATGAGTTTTCCACCATCATCTTCCTGCTTGAAAGCCTTGATTATCTTCTACGTGAAATTGGAGACATGGTTTTCCAATTTATTAGCATCACTGGTACAGGATTTGGAAGAGAGAATTTTTCTCTAAATTTGGTCAAACTCACAAATGAAATATGCATGGTTATAAACATGAATCTGTTGAGGCACGCAACCTCTTTTTTACATTTCAAAAGAACAAAATAAAAGGAATAAAGGCAAGGAAACAAAGAAAGAAAAAAAGAAGTTGTGATAAACACTTTGTTATGACAATGGACGTAATGCAAACTTTGCTGCCACTATAAGCTGCAGCAAACTACCTGTTCATATGTTGGTGATATTAGTTTTTGCTGCAATCCTTTATCAAAGATTGACTTCTGATTCAGATAAAATAGAAGTATGAGATGTAATCAATTCTGTATGAACATTTAGGTGATGCTGGTTAATTAGACATATAAATCTGTAAGAGTAATGCTTGACTAGTTATTTTAATATAAGATAATCTGAGCATATACTAACCATGTGATGAGAGAACATTTAGCAAAGGACAACACGATATCCTTATAATTTCAACCATGTTCTGTCCTCAGGATGTACTATTTTAGGTTTCTGGCTTGATATAAATGTGCACTGCACTGCACTTCAAGGCTTCAACTACTGTAAATGGTTGCCGAGTATGATTCATGTTTCTCCTTTGTGACATTAATTCTGCGATATTTGTAGGCTTCAAGAGACATATACAGACAACTGCATTTATTTGGCTATCGGTCAAGTTCACAAGAGATACTGCTGGAGGGGGAGCCGCAAAAGGCATTTGGGCATTCATTATCACTATTTGTTGAACTATCTGAGATCATTAGCCGGATGACTGAGTTGCTGGGTAATTTACTTCAGCAGCTGTATTCCATTTACACTTCAGAGGACAATGATGGTAGACCATACAGATTGTTTAAGAATGCAAAACTTAAAAGTGCATTTACTTCATTTGGTGACGGCCTGGCCATGTTCCTTATTTTGGATGAAATTTTGATACAGAATGGATGCATAAGGACTTATCTATCCTTATTCTCAAGGTGCAGAGCTTCATCTTCTCTCCAAATTTGATTTAACTTTTTAGATGTTCTTATGCTATGCAATACTGCTCTTTCAGCTTATGCCATATTTCTGCAATGTGCCTGATTCTTTTTGATAGGCTCTCTTGTTTTGATTGGATTAAACGTTTGCAATTTTACACATATGTCGTACACAGAGATGGTTCCTATTTGACACGCCTGTCTGATTTACATTTTTCCACTTCCACAATCCTCCATCTGCTGGCCTTTTTAATATTTTATTCTTTGAACACATACTTGCGGAAGAAATATGCAATTTTTACATGTTCTTTTGTCTGCTATTGGCCAGTTTGTGTTTTTATCGTACTTTTGCAGCTCTCCCTTTTTACGTCTGTATCCTCATTATTAATTCTGCCTTTTCTTCTTTCTGTTTGTGAGTTATTCCAATATATTAAACTATCAGGAGTTTTAATGGATTTCTTAGTTAAGTTTATGCTACAATATCTAGAATGCTCTGAGTGGTAGAGATTATTGACATTTGTGTTTTCTGCAGCATGTTCCTAACTTCTTACTACTTTTGCACCTCAGCAACTGCATGCATCCCAATTACTTTCAAGTTTCTAACACTTTTGGTTTTCCTTCTCTGCCATGATTTGCATTTCCGATCTTTCTCTGTGATGTCTTTTTTACTTTAATAATTTGTTCAAAATTCACTGGAAATAACTTGGCATTGGAACCCTTGCAAATTGAAAGCTTCTTGAGAATGTTGTGGGCATTATTTTGTTTTTTCAGGATGCTCAGTAAAGTGAAAATGGACGTTGACAACTTAGGCATTTCAGCTGAGGACCTGGACTGCCTTGATCAAGTGATCACTTACCTGGAGAGGCTTTTGGATATTGGTTTGTTCCGTGTAAGAATTAGAGTTCACTGAGCCTGATCAGATGTTTGGAGTTGGATAATACCGCAATAGTATAATAAAATTTTGCTTTCCTTACCCCCCCTCTCTCTCTCCCCTTCCATGCCCTGTAGAAATTTTAATTTCCCAAAACCATCCACTGTCCAGGCCATGGATTAAGACATAAGAAATGTTATTGCTTGTTCTCAGCGTTTATTGCAAGAAGGGTCCCCATGGAAATATACTATTCAGAAGGTCATGAGCAGCAGAAAATTCCTTGATGCATGTGCTTCCTGCATGCATGATGGTTTGTCAGACATCCTTTCTCGCCTTGGTGAGTCTAGCTACTCGTATATGTACATTTTAGATGTAATCTCTTCCTATTTCCTACAATGTGAATTTTTTTTCATTCCAGTTGCTTATTCTCTGTGACAGATACTTGGAAGGAATTTCCATATGATCGTACAAAAATACTAAGCTATGTAGCTCTGGTTTTATTTGGTGCTACCACTTCTGGTATGTTTTTCCAGACCCTACTTCACAATCCCGAGCATGTTTTGTGAAATCTTATCTGAACTGATGGATCTATTTATACTACCAAAACTTATAAGAATTCAATTTTATCTGCTGTGCTTTCAATGTATTCTGTTTATGACTGATATCTTTCTATTCCAGCTAAAACTAATCTGAGTCTGTTGCTTACATTCTCTCTTTCTGTGTGTCCATGATCAATGCTAATCAGGTGCATTCTGTATGTGTGTCACTTCAGCATTCCTTTCTGCATGTTTTTGCTTCATCATAGTTGTGTCAGTCTGAAATTATAGTGCAAGTTTTGCATGATGAATGTGAATACAATAGCTTAGGTGAATATAATAGTTTTCCATTAATATCTTTTTTTACTAATATGCAGCTGAAGCTCCAGAAAAAAGATTAGGAAAGGTGATTGTGGAGATGCTTCAAGTGGCTCCGGTAATCTATGTTGAGGGGGGCATTAGATTTATGATTTTGGATTTGTTGAAGAATCAATTTCCCAATTCATTGCTGTCATGGTCTGTTTTGAGAGAAGCCTCGAAGGAGTGGGATGCTATGAAGAGCAGTTATCTAATGCGTGTAAATGAGATGCAGTCTAGGTATGAAAATTTCCTCCCTGTTTTACCTCTAATTTAAATTGCACTGGCTCATCTAAGGTGCTTATTCACTCTCTTTTGTGTACTGGATGTAAATTCATCATGTTGAGGATAATTATTCCTGAATTTTGTTCACATCACCAAAAATAATGATGCAAATATAGGTGATCTGATCCACATTCATATTTCTAATCATGTAAACATCAAAAAGTGATATAGCATTTGGAGGCTATCCTTTTCTCCACTGCTTGGTTATCATGTTGCTCTTGCGTTATCTGCTCCATGAAAGCTGATGGTTATATCACATCCAAACCTTAAGAAGTTGGCCCTGTCATGAAAGAAACTTCTGATAAGAAATCCAACCAATCGCCACTCAATAAGGTGGATCATGATATGGAAACATGGGACAACGGCCCATTTGGTCTCAAAATCATGTTTGGCTCACCTGATAAGTTGATTTGCTATTTTAGGATTAAGTCATCTTCATGGCCGGGCAACCTACTGGCCAGGTTGATGCCACCCACTTTGTGTGGTGCTTCTTGGATGACTCTTTTGATAAAACTGGTCGTTGCCATGCATAATTAAGCAGTCATGGGTGAGCAAAACCAGTTAACAAGTCTTAACTGCACTGACTTCAAAACCACAACAACTGATCCAGCCACAGTGTTTGACTTTAGCATTGGGACAGAAACCATTGCTGAATCATAGTCTTGAAAGTTTGAGACTTTGGGACACCAAATGATGACATGATTAACAAAATTTTAAAATTTGTTTTTATTATGAAATAATTTTATGGGCAAGTGGATGTGCTAGTTTTGTACCCTTCAGGAGCATTGGACCTTAAAGTGACTTGTAAACTACTAATGCTAAACAATAATCATTCATCACATGCTGCCTCCCATCCAAGTGCCGTCAACTGCATGAATCATATCATACCATTCCCGTCTTTCTTGGCTGTGTCCTAAGTAAATCTGTGTTTTTTTTTCCATATCTTTCTTAACGACCATGTTCTTTTTAGCCTTCTTTTTTCTCTTTTTGGATCTTATACTTGAAGAAACCCACTTGTAATTTTTTTCAATTCTTGATCGTTGGTGCACATGATTGAACTATGTTTGTTTACTTTATCTTATTGCTTGTTGATTCTACATTTAAATACATATTTTTTAACTTTATTCTTTCTAGATTAACCACACATCCACCTCAAAATCCTTGTTTGGGTACACATCTTATGTATATGCTGTTCCTTTACTACCCAACATTTGGCACGATCAAGCTAAAAAGCATGATGATGATGAGCTAGCAATTTTTTGATGGATTCTACAAGATAATGTTGCCAACATGATGTTCATTGTCATTTCATTGATTTGGTAGATGGTTCATAACTTCTTCTAGTAGGCTTGTTTCAAAAAGTTAGTTAGTCTATCCAACTCCAATAGCAGTAATTTAAACTTTTTATTCCATTTCCATGCATCTTTTGGTCGCCGGAAAGTAGGTAAATAAATAGAGGGGTAAAATGTTCCTGAACCAACAAGGACGTCACTTTTGACACACTTGTGAAATGAAGGCATTGAAGCCAATGGTCCTTTCTATTCCTGTCAATTAAAAAACATTTCATTGTGGGATTACTAAATGCTTAGAATTTTGATTACCTGAATGTTCACCAAACTTTAATTGATTGATGTTAAGTAATTTATTAAAGAAGTCAAAATATTTTGTTTGTTGATACATAAGGCGCAATGTATTCACTTATGATTTATTTGCATGTAATGCCTGATTTATTATTCTATTTAGGGATTGGCAAACAATTAAAGATGCTTTGGCATACTGGATTTCTTCTTTTCAGTCCACTACACATCCTTGGGTAATCATTTAGTCCATTCAGAAGCTTGATTCCATGTTTACAGTGTTCTTGATGACTTGATTCTCAATTTATCTTGTAATTCCAGGGAGAGCAGTCCAATTTAGAAGCATGGCTTCGGTTTCATATGAAACAGATTATCCAGGTAGAACTTTCTGGCTTCTTATTAACTGTTAAAATGAATTATGCACTATAACTTCGGGAGTTATTTTTTATCAGAAATCATGGTTTCATTAGCATGACAATAAAAAATAGACTAGACCATAATGTCTGAACTAACCTGATATTGCAATGAAGACTCTTCAATTAATATGCCAAGGCATGGATGGTTCATCTTTTAAAAATGTTTAGAGACTATGTGCACCAAACAGTAACCTGATTCTCATAAAATCTATTTGGAGATGCTAAATATGTTGTCTAGGTGTCCTAGACTCTGCTGGAGCCCAGCCTGAATTTCACCCCTCAACAGCCCTAGGAGGAATGGTGACTTCTGTTATTGAAGATCAATATATTTTGGCTTGGCAGCCCATAATGTTGGCCCTAAATAGTCATATGCAGAATGAACTCTTGTACATATGGGGGATCCTGAGGAAGAAATTCTATCTTAGAGTGCATATTTATTATAGGATCTGTATCATACTGTATGCATGTAAAGCGCTTTTCGCCTATAAGTCAGGTTGGTGACTTTTTTAATTGATGGAATCAATAAGCTGAATATTATAGTTGCTACTTCTGTCTGGTTCCTACACTTTCTTCTTTCTGGGATATGGGAATGATCTTTCTGTGAAAAAAAGTTCCTCAATGTTGCAACTGTAATTGATAGGAAAAAGAAAAGATACACTTTTGTCCATGCTGATCAGTTGATTGGCCAGATTATCAGCCCTAGTCATGCCTGCCATGTGTTGATGTTTTGAGGCCAGTGGTCTTGATTTATGCTGCAAGGCTTCCTTCCATCACATTCTTAACTCTGCATCTCCATGACTCACCTGCATGAGACATGCTGTTTTGCTAGCTTTGGAAAATTCTTTTAGATACTGTTCTGATGTACAATATGGATGGAATTATCGTTTTCTACCAATCCAGTGCAGGGAATACGGTTGGCCAATAGAATGCAAATAACAACCATTACAATGCTCGACCTACATACATTGCTTGAGGTATTCCTTCAATTTTTAGTGTTATTGATGTTACTTCATGATCTCATGATATTGCATTCTCCATTTTTAAGTTATGTGAGCTACACATTCCATAACTTATTGCAGTAAGCTTGGTGTTCAACATCAGCATTGGCTTTTTTGTTCATTCTTTTACTTTTCACTAACAACTATTGTCAGCTTCCAAATATGTGAAGTATCGATGTATCGAAAAAAGAAAGAAAGAAAGAAAAATGAAAAAAGAAAACAAAGATGGTATTTGAAAATGGAAAAATCTCTTTAAAGGTTCAAAAGCATTATCAATAAGGCTCACGGACTTTTGGCAATAGCCTGTAGAATCTCCTGCTAAGATCAAGGGTTTGGTTAATTATACAAGTATTTTTTGAATATTTTTTAGAAAAAAATTGAACTAGTTCAAGTCAATTGATTGCATGCTTGAACTAGTTGAAAGTTGAAACCAAACAAGTCAGCTGATTGGTTCAACTGTCACACCTCAGCCCTCTTCTGGTTGAGTACATGACATGCCACACATTTAAGAGTAGATTCCCTTAAGCAGGAAACACTGTGCTAACCTAGAACCATGTTGTAATTTTATGAAAAACAAAAACAATTCCATAGTCTGCAAAAAAACATCTAAAACCATGTTTTTATTTTATAAAAACAACAACACTTTTGCAGTCTACTATAATTCAAACATCCCAAACTAATTTGTATAATGTTCTGCTCTTTGAACTGCCTCTCTTTCTGCCAGCCTCTCTTCTCTAGCTTCCCCTTTAGCCCATGTGCTATATCTTATCATCAATGGTATCCTCCGTACTTGGTGTTTTTTAAAAAAACAGTGAGCTCATAACCTAGTATCCACAAGTTTTCAAAAAAAAAAAAAAAAAAGAGCTCATAATTCAGTAAGCACAAGTTTTCAACAAGAAATTCATTTTGCAAATCAGCTTGAAGTATTATAAGGCAACATTCATCTCAAAATATAACTTCCTTCATGAAAACACTTGGAAGCATCATCTTAGAACAAAACATCATCATCACAAACAATAGATTATTTACTCTTTCTGCTTTTTATGCTTAAGATGTCTCATTCATGTATCCTCCTTAGGTGAACCAACTCTCTCGAATCCACATTTTGATAACATCTTTTATTTCATTATTATCTGCTTCTTATGCAAACATGCTTCATACATGCAAAATCATGCTTTTAGAAAGTTAACTCATAAGACGTGATACACAAGAATGAATTATTCTTATACTTACATCAAAAAAATTATTCATGACCATTGATAATTCAATGAAACTGTGGTTCTGCTTACTTGCCTCCTCTACTCTCTCTTTTCTCTCCATCATGCGTCCAAACCTCCATACACATGCCTCTTCTCATTCTTTCTTTTGGAAATTTTATTTCCTCTCTTTACTCCTGTTTACATACGTCTCTTTTTAATGCAATTTCCCTCTTTACATAGCTCTACAAGCTTTCATAACTCTCTGCGCAAATCCTTCTTGATCTAGAGAATTTTCCTTCTATGCAATCTTCCATTCAATTCTTGCATGAACATGCTGTTGGCCCATCAATCAACGATCATACCCATCAGGCGACCTTAGTTTGCCTGATCAAACTGAAGTTCTTGTTGGTCATTGGTTGACTAATCTCGCCCATTGGTTCATTGATCAACCTCTTTAGAGAGTCAATGACTTTCTGCCTGCAGCTTGGTTGACCAGTCACCCCATTCCCATTGGTCGATTGGTCATCCATTGAAATCTTTACCATGTGATAATGGCTTGGTTTTCTGATTATTGTAGCTTTGCATTTAAGTACTTTCTTTTGTTATTCCTTTTGCTGTTGTTGAATTGCAGGTTCCTATTAAAAGGGAGAAATTGAAGTCTCTTTGTCACATGGTTGTTTTATTGAGAGTAAGAATGATCTTAATTCATGAATATTACTGTAGATTTATTTATTTATTTATTTATTTCTTTTGTCTCATTAAGTCTTTGGGTTTAGGTGGTGGAGGAGACATTTTGCAAGAAGGGCTTAGATATCATCCGAAGCCTTCCGCATATCATAAACCTTATGCAGACTGACATTGAAAAATCACTGCTTTCTGCAAGGGTAATCACTCTCATGCTCAAAGATTTTGTTGTCTTTTATCTATCATTTATTTGAATCTGAATTTATCATATTTTTCAATATTTACAGAACGAGCTACAGTCAGAAGTTTCTAGAGGAACTCAAGTGAGCAAGATGGGACTTTTGATCTCATTGACACGTGGTATGCTGCTTGTGGTATTTGTCATTCTTGTTTCTTATAACTTGCAGCACCTTGCAATTCAGATGAGTGAAGTGGTTCTGATATCCCATAAAGATGAGATGATGATTTTACCCTGCTCTGTCCAATGGGTAGAAATTGGTGCTGGAAATTAGGAAAGTAACGAAGATGAGGATAGACAAAAATCTTGCTGTTGCAGTTGAGTTTTAAACTTTTCTTTCATTTTACTAGTGGTTGGAAAACTGGAAGAATTAGGTTCCACATGCTTCTATTGCAAAATAGTTTCTGATCTGCAGATCTGCCACAAAACAGTGTCATATTCAAAGTAATGGCTTTATCTACAAATTCAATTGAAGTTCCTAGAACGTCCATTACAGTTTTCCTTCTGATAGTATTAGTGGGTCTTGATGACTAGAGAATATTTGCAGTTTTGATCACTGCAGAAAATTTGAATTTGATTCACTCCAAATTGTCATTGACAATACCCCTGATTATGACAAGGATAACAGCAAGTATTTGTATTACAGGAGAGAGAACTACATCAATAACATTCTCCTGACAAATGTTGAACTATGCATGTAGAGTAGTTTATTTTATTGTAGAAACTCCACGAATCATGGTATGTATATTAAAAAATATTGGCTAGCAATCTCTGGATACCTCACCATCAATGACTTTTTTAAATATATAAGAGAAAGAAGTGGCAAAGAGACTAGAAACATAGCCCATAAAGCTAGCAATCAGGTTCTAATAGCCCATAAATTCTGCCTTTCAAGAATCCAGTTTGCATAGTATGGATGGCTATGCCTGACATGAAATTTCCCAGTCCCCATATATGTGAAGATTGACATTTGTCCACATTTTCAGACTCTTTTGCTCTTTTTAAAAGCTACAAATAGGATGTTCCTGTTCCTATGTGAGTTGTAGTGGAATTGAGTAGGAAATACTGGAAGAAAGGTTGGCATTTTGCAAAGTTTGAGAGCAAAAGAGCAGAGAGTAAAAAGCCTTGTAAATGTCTAAGGAAAGACATTCAATTGCTGCCTGATCTTTGGTTGTTTTACTGCTTTATAAAAGCCAGAGGCAAAAACACCACTTGGCTGATTATAGTCTGGTTTTATCATGATATTGCCAAAAAGCTTAAGCAATATATGGCAGAAAAATCCATTTGCTTAAGCTGGTATTCATTCCATTTGCTTTCACTTCAGAAAAATCCACCAACATCAATGCATGGGCATTCATTCTATCATCATCAATGATTACATTAAATGCATCATATGACACCTTGTGTTTGCCATCATCTATCATTTGATGTTCTTTGGTTTGGGCATGGATTGACCCATTTCTGTTGCTGATGCTTTGCATGTACCCATCATTCATTTAAAGTCATCATGCAAATCTGTAAGAAGAGTCATCCATTTTCAGATTCACACCTCTTTCTTCTCATTTTTGCATCATAATGAGTCATAAATCATAAACTTCAACATCAATCTTGGTGACAGTGTGACCCTGCTGCACCTCCAGTAAGTTGGTCCTAAAAATGTGTCTTTCCAAGCAAAATTAATAGCTGCGAATTTTGTTATTATTGTAAACCTTTGATTTTTAATATTCCCATCAAGTAGAGACTGCACTGTGAACTAGTGGTGATGGTGCTTCATGCTTTTCTTTGCCTTAACTGAAGTAAAAACCTTCAATCTTTAGATTGGTTTAAATACTTGAGTCATTTAAAATTCTTCTTTCGATGAATCTGTGGATTCTAGCTGGCCATAGATTCAAAAGAGTAGCGGCCAGTGGTGACTCCCATTTAAATTTAAACTAGAGACATTCAGACTGGTGTGCTACCTGGTCTGTGTCGCATACATATTTTCAAAGTGAGATATATTAGTTATAATATTCTTCTATTTTCTACGAATTTAATTGATCTCTTACTAAGAATTCAATGAATCTTGGAAGATTAAGAAAAAAAAATGCTGTCATAATTGTTCTGAATTTACTTTTTTCATGTGGATTTAGGTGGTAAAGATACAGAGACAAGGTTAATGGATTCTCTTTCCTTGGTAATGTGCCTAAAGCAAATGCACACAATTTTTATTTCATGATAGAAGTTTGCAAATTTTTTCAGCATGAAATTCTTGTCAGTGTTTCACTCTGGAAAATTCAATTGTGTTTTATTCTATTTATTATGTGATCTGAGTGGTTTTAAACTTCTTCCCCTTCACTATTGTATGGTAATGCAGTTAATGCAAGCAAGCCTACTTTATACTAGGTTGACTACATTGCATATGAATTGTAACCCATATCTACTGCATTTTGAGGCAAGATTGCTAACAATATCTTTTTGATTATCCAGAGTATAAATTCCTCATAAAAAAGGATCTATAATTTCATTTGATGATTTTCATCTGTAATCCACTGGAGGAGGAGATAGCTGACACCTAGTTGACATCTCAAGGTGGTCTTGAAATCCTCTGGGGAGCCAGCAAACACCCAGCTGGCATGTCAAGGTGGTCTATTGATCCACCGGACAAGGATCCAGTGAAGGAGCCTTCTGCCATCCAGTTGATATCTCAAGGTGGTTTTGTAATCCACTGGTCTAAGTAGTAGGCAGAGCTAGCTGCCACCCAGTTGACATCTCAAGGCAGTCTTGTAATCCACTGGTATGTTGAGGTGGAGTCAGCTGCTGTTGAGTTGATATCTCAATGTGTTTTTGGAATCCACTGGTCTGACATCTCATAGTAGTCTTGTAATCCACTGGCCAGAGGAGGACATTGAGGTAGTCTTGTAATCCACTGGTCAGAGGAGGATATTGAGGTAGTCTTGTAATCCACTGGTTTGAGGAGTGATCCAATTGACACCCAGCTGTCATCAAGGTGGTTTTGTAATTTTCTGGCCTTAAATTTCTCCTACTAACAACACAACACTCAGTGGGCAAGGATTTAATGTGGTTTTGTAATCCACTTGCCTTTTACTACTGCTACCGTACTTCAGATAAAGGACTTAATAAACAAATAATCCACTGAGTGCACAATTACCTCTGGGAGTTAAATATTTTAGTACCAGATGGGAAAAGATATAACGGAAAGAACTTGTGACTATGCTAATAAGAAAAACTTACAAAATATTTTAGTACCAGATGGGAAAAGATATAACGGAAAGAACTTGTGACTATGCTAATAAGAAAAACTCACACTTTGTAAGTCCTAAGAAACATGAATCATATCCATTAAGTGGTATTATCTGATAAATTACCTTGTCCTGTAGCCATGCTCATTTGTGAAAGATTGATTCAAATCTTCCAGGATTCTTGCAATGTTCACCAAGTCTGTTACTTAATGCAGGTTTTATTATCATTGCAATTGCTTCGGGGAGGTGGTAGCTGTAAAAGGCTGCCTATTCTTGCTAATGCTCTGGATTTCATCCAAAGTATTGTAAGTAATTGAAAAAATAGTTGCTTGTAGTTTTATTCCTTGTAATCAGCTTTTTCAATTGTCTTTATTTTCCATTATTGAGACCATGAAAATTCTTTGGGTCAATTCACAGTTGCTGTACATGGAATGCTTAGCATATGCTTGTGTGACTAGAACTTAAGACACGCCAATTAAGTGGCCTTTCACCACTGGAGGGATGAACAAGAAGAGACAAACAAATGAAGAAAGAGAATTAGTAGTACAAGAATAACTAACACTGCTAGTGTTGCACATCAGAAAGGTTCATTTAAATTTATTTCACCTACTGCAGAAGAATTTTGGCCTTAGTTTCATGAAGGCATTTCTTTAATTAAAATAATGGATAAGAACAGCTGAGGGTACTTGTACATAAGGTAAAAAATGCATCATCTTTTTAAGTCTTCAACAAGTTTAGCCTTGACAAGCCATCAATTTTTGAACCGTTCATGTAAACTAATGTTTTCAGTGTTTCCAATTCACTTGCCAGTCCTATACCATGGTTTTGAATACCAGATCATTTGATGCATCATTCCATGTAAAAACCTTCAGTTTTCTCTTCTTTAAGTAAAACAACAAGCCTCTTAATATCATTCGGTTATTGTGGGTGTTAGTGAATTGAGGATGAGATTTCGTTTATTGCAAGTGAAACTGGAAACAGAATTGCTTAGGAATTTCTCATTTTATATGGGTTTGTCTTGATTTTCCTAGATATGACACCTAATTTGAGGTGGGATTTTATTTAGTTTTTGGCATCTGAAAGCATCAGATTGTTCCTCTTATGTTTTTGACCAACTTCAAACTTCATCTACAGTTTATTTTATTTTATTTTTTTAAAATAAAGTTCTTTAGTGATTACTAGTTAGCTCACTGCCTATTTCTTCATTATTGTATTTTAAGGTCTTCATAAATTTCTTCAAGTTCCGTGGTCAGCTACTATTATTTGACAAATCAAACTTCTTGTTCTTGAATCAGGGCCATGCAAATATTGATTTTTCGAGGACAGAGAAACTGATATCTAGGATGCATGTCATCTCTGATTTTCAGAGGATAGTTGAGGAGGTTACAAGTTGTGGTTTCTTGTACTGGAGAAAAGAAATGATGGCAAGTTGGTTGTCTATGGTTTATAAAGATGTTAACAAATTCTCCTGGATTCAGTAAGTTGTATTATAATATGCTTATATTTGTGTTTTCTGTTGCTGGTGAATTCATGTCTTTTGATTCGGAAGAGGGATTATATAATTACACAAGGAATTATTGGTTACATATATTTATAAAGGAAATATTACTATACGAGTGACAGTTTCTATTATCAGGTATCTTGTTGATGCATTTTGTGATGGGCTATGGCTTCTCAAACTTGGCAATGTTGGTAAATTTACTATACATTCATATGAGGAAGAAATAGAGAATGCCTTGAAAAATGTATGTCCTGTGGCGCTTAAATCTTTTGTTTGATAGCGGATTCCTTTACCATGCTTTTGCTTTTAGATTATACTCAAATGATTCCCGCCCCTTTCTCCTGCAAAATGTAGGAAATAATCACTCCTCTTTGTAGAGATATCGAGACTGATCTCCGTCTCCATGTACATTCCACTCATCTGAGAGGAGCTGTTCATGTAAACCCCACAAAGGTGCTTCAGATATCTGACTTTAGGTCATCCTTACAAAAATTATATTTGCAGATTGTTCTGCTTGCTCATTCTTATTTATTACTAATGTGGGTTCTTTCATCAGACTGGCGTATGCAATCTTTCATGGTACTTGCAAATGAAACCTGTGAGACTTCCATTCAAGTATGTTGATATAAAATTGCATGTGGAGAGGTATCTGGATTCTGCTTTTTACGAACACACAGCCATGTTCCTCTATAATTGGAAGGTAAAGTCTATTACACCGTCTAATAATTCTGCTATGTTCATGAAGATTTTGAAAACTGAATCTACTATTTTAGTATGGCATTCAGTTAGTCATCGTACTCTGATGTACCTTTAATATTGCCTGGGCATGTGTTGGTTGATTGTTTTACTCAAGCACTTTGATGTTAACAGACATCATCAGGTGCTTATTTGTGTAAAAATGTCTACTTGTTTTCTTTGCAGCTATGGTTATTTCTAATGTCTTATTGTTTCATCAGGTGTACTCAGAAATGAGGCAGTTGGCAGAGATGAAGTATGGCCTCTTATTAAATGACATTCATCTTCCCACTCAATCTCTGGACAATGGTTCTGATGTCACTGACATTATGCAAAATCTACCAAGATTTGCTGAGAACTACTCGTATAACATAAACAACCAGGTGACATGAAAATCCTCTCTAGGTTAAAAGTGGGCCCCAGTTCTTGATGTTTCCCAGACATAGAATAATTTAGTTTACTACTGTTCTTTTAAAGCCAAAGGTTTCCTTTCTTTCTGTGTTTGACCGAAAAGCTAGAAAAATTGATCATAAGCTATTCCAGTTTTTTCAGATAGCTCCTCTGAATGCTTCTGATGAATTCATGTACAGATTTTTATTGAGAAAGTGTCTACTGATCAAAGTCGGAAGTCCTTGAGGATTATTGGTGTGGAACATATTGCTTCTTCATTAGCTACTCATGGCCAAGGCATCATAACTGTTACTTTAGGCTCTGTGTTCAAGTTTCTAAAGTCAGAGTTAGCATCCTTATCTGAGCTTCTCCAGGATAATCTTGTAAAATCTCATTTAGCAAAGGAATTCAAGTTCTGGAAGGTGAAATTACTTCGCTTTTTTTCTTTAAAATTTTAATTTTGTTAGACATTCTGAATGTCGATTTATCGTTCATGTTTTTTTTTCTCTACAGGAAAGGGTGTAATCCTGTCATGTTTATTAAGAATGCAGGTTAATTTTGATGCTACTCTCTTGAATGTCAACAAGACAGATCTTTTTGATATATCATTTGTTTTACCCATGCTGCATGTCCACCATAAAGAAATGGGGCAGTCTATGGGTCCATTTAACTTAAAAAAATTGGTTTTTATTGATAGCAGTGGGTTATAGATTATTTCCATCGCTGCTTTTGTGATGGTACTGACCAAGATATTTCTAGCATATATCAGTCCATTAACTTAATGGAAACCAAAGTGGATTGGCATATACATTTTTATTTGCATGCAGACTTCAGACTTTTTTCTGTAATATGCCTATATGATGTCCCTTGGAATTTATGAGTAATAAAGGACCATGAGCTGGTTAGGGGTATCACCTTCACGTCCTGAGGTCAGGGTTTTGAAAAGGTTGCTCCCTTTAGAATATCATTTATGCCCAGGGGTATATTCCCAAGAAAATGGACGAGTGGGTTGGGATGTTTTTGTCATGTGCTGCAAAGGCCTCATATTGCTTAATATAAGGACAGGAATGCAATTAGTTTCGAGTTCATGAAAGGAGGATGAGAGGATGCCCTGAAAGCATCAGAATGAGGTGTTGAAATGAGACATAATTGTTTACTTTTTGAGGTTAAGATAATCAAAGGATATTGATGAATCCGATTCTCAAACCAAACCCCAAATAGTTAGTTGATTTCCTTTTATTACAGCATCACTGTACCGTTTGATCCAACTGCGATATGCCTGCAACCAATATCTATGATCTAGAGTTATAGGAGGAATATTCTGTGATAAATATTGAACAGTAATTGGCTTATAGTTCTCAACATGGTGTTCTTCCACTTTTGGATTTTTCATGACCGAATTTCCTTATATTATGGAATAAGCATAACGGCGATATCCAATAGATATTAGCAGTAAGCATGGTGGTGTGAAGGGTGGGGTAGACAATTAACAGTATTCTTATAAAATGGTCTTTGGTGGAACATGGTTCCATGTTCCATGGTTCACTTTGTTATTAATTTTGCTTCTTGTGGCGGGTAATGAGGTTTAAGGTTATCAATTGATGGGTATCCATGTAGTAGTTAGTTGAAATGGAACTTCAACTCCCCTTGCATGGGGAATTCTGGTGCCATGGAACATGTGGAGCAATTAGCAGTCAGAGAGGTTAATTTGAAGTCTTTAATCAGGGTTTTCTTCTGGGGTGAGGCAGGTCCGTAAGAGGATGTTTAAGATGTAGTCTCCACTTAAAACCATGAGCCTTGAGCAAGGAAATCATTTATTTCTCTAGCAGCTTTATTAACATTAGTTTTATCAAAGATAAATTTCAATTGCTGGGTAACAACATGCATGGAGATCTGTAGTTTTTTCATTTCATTAAATTGATAGACCTAATTTGGCTGGGTGATGCAATCTTCCTGCAGATTGACAAAGGAACAATAAACAAGCCTGGTTTGGATGAAGCAAAGGGGCATAGCATAGCAATTGGAAGGCCTCTCACGCCAGATAATGTATTGGTCTTCTTAGAACAGCTGCGGCACAATGTCATTGGATTGGGTAATGTTTTAGGGTTGGTGAGGAGTCTGCAAGCAGGTGATTTACGTCACATGGGCAGAATCAGCCAGTAAGTGTTCATAACATTTGTGATGTTTTTGTTACTAAAATATGCATGTACTTATTTGCAATGTATACATATCAACTGTAGGTTTATACACAGACCTGGAAGTATCAGAAGCTTTGAAGAATTTTCCAAAAGGCATGGTTTCATTGATGAAATGGTCATGGCAGGAAGGATAATGGACATAGCCATCAAGAACAAACACCAATCTGATGAACTTCACAAATATTTTTCATTTCTTATAAATGAATTTTCAAAGGTATCCCTGGCGTTTCTGCTCTCCTGAAATAAGCTTTCTTTTCTGTCTCATCAAAGATTGTGTTGATGATACCTAACATGAAGTGCTTTCACTTTAGGAACTCAAAAGCAGTGAATATATTCATCTCAGGGATTTCTTCCAGCTAGTTCCAGCACTAATAATGAGTTTAGTAGACAGTAAACTTCACAGTAAGGATAAGAAATTTAGGGGGCCTGCTGCAGGAAACCACATGGCCACTGATGATGGATTCATGATGGGCGTTGCTTATATTCTCAAGGTACTTGCATGAACATCTGTGACCTCCTTTTCTTTTTGTTTATCTTTTTCCTGTATTTCTTTTCTTTTTTTTTTTGTTGTCCATGAAAATGAAAGTATATGCGCCACTGCTCCTTTATTGTACTTGCATACAGTGCATTCCCCCAAGCATGTAGTAGGTTTCTTTTCCTTCACCGCCAACGCATGCATGCAGATGAATTTCTTAGGTGTCATGGAGAAGATACTGAAAGAGAAGGCTCACGAAGAACAAGGAAAAAATGTTGCAGGAATCTAAAAAATTTACCATTTATTTTGATTTTATTTTACAAGAATATAGAAAACTAAGAGATGTCGTTGCAGGTTACAAGCCAAGAGATGTCATTTGATGGTCTGCACTGGTTCGCTGATGCAAGAAAGCAATTTAAGGATGCATTTGCATACCTAGAGCAAACTAGGCATACAGAACAGCGGAAGGGGATTGGTCTTGTGGGTTTGAGACTATGGGGCCAGGCTGCTGCTGCTGCAATTGCACCGGAAACACAAAAGGTCAGACCCTGCCAATTTCCTCATCTTTTGAGCTTTCATTTTCAGAAGTGGGACATCAAGAGAGGTCTTCTTTTGGATTGCAGGGTATTGATAAGCTCAAGAGGCATATGAAGGAGATTGAACTTATAGAGTATGGTCTCAACGCCTCTAGAATGATCATGTCTTAAAGTGGCAGAGCAGTGTTTTTTGTTTTTTAATGCCTGCTTTTTATTGAGATCTTCAGAGATCTTTTGTACTCTTACAAAGCTACATATGCAAGAATGGTGCTGAAAGCATTGGGAGGTGAAACCTGTATATTTGTGTCAACCAGTAATACTATGGCACTTGGAAAATGATTATTGAGAAAAATTACATTGGTTGGTTATGGAATACCAGTTAATGTACAATCCCGGTGTATGTATTCTTGCCATGTGCAATATTCTGTGGAAGTGGAAGACATGGTTATTTGATTAGTACATATCTGCCACACGTGGTGACGTAAGAAGGTAAATACTGTTCATTTGCTGGCAAGAGGGCATATTACTCACATCAAGCAATGACAGCATTCCATTCAGACAATCCACCAACTTGTATGGGACAATGGTAATGTCGACATAGCCATTGCTCGAGGCCAGGCCTTCAACTTGCAGAATACATGCTGGTAACACACACTTGTGGGCGTTGTCGGTGGGGTTCACAGACACAGCAGCCTTGCCTTCCAAACAGAAGTGAGGAGAAGGTTGCACCAGTTGTATGGCCAGGGCCGTGCAGTAACTGCACGGTCCGACCATGACTCCTGCTTGTACACCTGGCAGTGCCTAACTACCAGTGAAGTAGATTTGCTTACCCGGTGGGGCCTAATGACTAGCGAAGTACATTTGCATTGATGTATGCCATAAGTTCATTAGATCGAAATATTAGCAATGATCTTATTCAGTCTTCTATTTGCTGAGCTTAAAGGATGTGACACGATTCTCTTCCCAGAAATGAATGACCTGCTGTGTGATTCATCCATGTGGTTGACAGGCCAAGGACAACAGTTTAGATGACGCAATATTACTCGAATCTAGTCAATGCCTTCCACACATTCAGAAGGGTATGCTAGCAAGCATTGCCTACTTGTCATGGTGCTAATGACTTCAATAATTAGAGAGTAACAGGAAAACATCAAGCCACTAAAATCTTCATTACTTTCCACTGATCTCTCCTTCTATAATGGCATGCCGCATCAGTACAATCTCCTTGACAAGATTTCTGTAAGTAAAGGGGCGAACTGCAGCCCTCAAGAACAGCTCCGGAGGAATCTTGCTTTTCTTCACATGCCGCTTTAGTCCCACCTTCGCCCACCTTTCCCGCCTCTTCTGCTTCCTTGTTTCGTCCTTGTTAACAACATCTTCATTCCCATCTCCGTCCGTAAAACTGCCTCCTGCATCCTCCTGTCGCTTTCCCAGGGTAAGCAGCTCTTCGTTCACGATGCTTTTCCCTTCTTTTCTACTCTTCTGTTGCTGTTCTATCATCTTCAGTTGCTCCTTGTAGTATGCAGTAGAAATCTGGACGCTCTTCGTCACCAGCTTTTCCATTTCTTGATTGCTACTTAAAGCCTTTCGAAATTCTTGCTCCCAATAACTTTCGCTCTCCTCTGCACTCCGCTTTTCTTCTTTTACCCCCAATGCCTCATCTCCAGCGTCTCCAGCATCCACTACTGAATTATCATCATCTTCCTCCTCACTGTCATAATCATCTCCATCACTGCCATCTTCGTCTTCTTCTTCTTCCATCCAATCCACGAACTCCGTCCCTCTTGGATCTCTCCCACTTCCTTCATCATCACCCAAATCCTCGTCTGGCGAATCGCAGCCCAGCTCCATCTCTTCCAATTTCACCTTCCACTCCCTGGTGTAAGGATGCAGTAACTCCACAGGATGATTCGTCAGCAGAAACTCCAAGCACACAGACTTCCTCTTATCACTTAATTTCTCAAACGCCTTCACGACATCATCAACGAAGGCCTTTGGGTTTGCTCTCACAATCTTACACAGCCCTCCGAAGTAAGTACACATCTCCACTCTTCCATCTTCGTGCTTCAGCTCAAACAGGTACTGGTTCTCAGTGGTGGGATCGAGCAGAGGCCCCAAGACGTGAAAGAAATCATCCTGCGGCTCAAACCTGCACTGGTAAATCGGCTTCTTCACGTAGATGATGTCGGGCCGCATCCAAGCGGCGCATTGGGTGATCAAAGCTCTGGCCTTGTTCCCCAGCCGCCCCATCAAATTCCACTTATCCAGCCGCTTGTTCCCTGCCTCCACGACCACCTCACAAACCAGAGTCCACTGCTGCCACGGTAATTCCGTAATGCTCCACTTGGGATGGCGGACAAAGACCCAGAAATACCGAAAACCAACGCTCTTATCCATGGAACTCAGCCGCCTCGTGAAGTCCACCGCCATTTCGTGTTTCTCAATCTCTTCCCACTCCTCGTGGTCTCTTACGGAGGATATCATGCTAACCCTTTCGTCGGAGAACCGCCCTCGAATAGGGTCGCCCACCACGATTCCTCGCCAATTGTAGGGTCCGTATTCCCCGTACTTGTACCAGTCATAGGGATGCCGAAGATTGGGGTCGTCTTTCTCCATGAACCGAACCATGCGGTCGTAGCCGAGGCCGATCTGCTGCAGCTCCTCTTCCGAGAATTTGTTGGCTTGGTTTCGGTTCGGGTTCTTCAGGCGGTAGAAGAGGCTCTCCGCCATGCGCCGGCTTCTGATCTTCGCCCGCCTTTTCGCCTCTCGGCGGACCTCCGCATTGCCCTCGATGCGGCCGGTCGACTGCCCGCCGGGCTTCTTCTTGCTGCGCCCTGCGAAGGCAGTGAAGCTGGGGCGGGAGATGGGGAGGAGAGGGAAGTGTTTGTGAAATGCTTGGATGGTGGGGAAGGTGGTTTTGGGAAGTTTCTTGGATGGGGAAGTGGTGTTGTGGGAGAATGGTAGGATGGAGGTGGAGGAAGTTTTGGTAATGGGGAGTTTATTATGGAGGCCTGTCCAGCTTTTTTGGCATATGGAAGGATTCCGGTGTTTGGACAGGGAGAAATTGGAGGCAGACATGGGTGTCCCCTGACTCTTTGAGGAAGAGAAGTTCGCACCGCTATGGCGGGTATGCGCTGGATGTGGGTTTCTGCTTGAGCACCTCTTTACCTGCAAGTAGACGGAAACTCACGGTGGAATTTCCAAATAGGTCCCCAACTTTTGCCCCCTTATTTCAAATCCTTTCCTAACATTTGGTTTATCCTAAATCCATCCTTATTCTCCCGAATTAGTTCCAAATCCATCCCCATGTCTCTTGTCTGGCTGCTAGAGCAAAATTTGTAATATTTTTGCCTCCCCATATGATTCCACATGTGTGGCTAAGGCTGGGATGGAAAGCCCCAATCTTTGTTTCTTGCCATTTTTTGGGGGAGGCAAAATCTCTGGTCTTGGAGGATGATTGGAACAAGAAAACTACCATTTGGGGTTTTTCTCTTCACATCATTTTCTTACTTGGGTTTGCTACACGAGGTTAGTTGAAACAGAGCTTGCTCTACATAAGTTGCCCAATTGATTTCAACTTTCTCTTCTCTTTATTCCCCTACTTAGATTTCTAGGAGAATCCGAAGAAGAGAAGGAAAAGCTCTATAGTCGATCGTCGACACTCAAAATTCTGCCTAAGAGAGCTCAATTTCTTGCTAGTTATTGCATTTTTCATTTAGGTTTTCTTATTTAACCCATTTTCAATCCAACTATCTATCTTTTACAACTATTTCTTCAAAATGATCTTGGGCATCGACCTCTACCATGTGCTCACAACCGTCATTCCCCTCTACGTAGCTATGATGCTTGCATTATGGTTGAGCCTGGAGACATGAGAGGACAAGCAGACAAGCAACAACAAATTGGTGGATTTTTCTCTTACTGGAGATGGAGATGCTACGATGATGGCATCAGAAGGGGACATTGAAAGAGGTGGACAGTTGCGACTGGTCGAACATGAAGAATATTTTTTTTCTTTCCCTCTCAGCGATTTTTCTTCCTAGATTTCAGTGAACGAGTTTGTAGATTCGGTGTGGCAATGTGTTAAAGAAGATTGGATTTGAGAAGGCATTTTGATGAACGATGTTGATTGACTATCCAATGGTAGGACAGTGATGGCCTATCACAGCAGTGGCGACAATGGTGGCCACAATGTATAGTGGTCAGGGTTTCCCTTTCTTTGAGATGAAAACAAAAAAGGTGTATAGATTTGTTACATCGTGACAGACTGAAGGGGGGCAAAAATATTACAAATCTTGCTTCAACTGTTGGATGGGAGACATGATGACGAATTTGGAATAAATTTGGGGGAACGAGAATGGATTTTTGATAAACTAAATGTTGAGGATGAATTTGAAATAAGAGGCAAAAGTTGGGGATCAATTTGAAAATTTTCCAAAACTTATGTCATAAATACTAAAATAGATAATAAATAATAACAAAAAATCTATAGTGACTCTAATGACTAGAAAAATAATTAAAATTAGTGGGGTGGTTGAATTAAGTACAAATCACATTAATTTAATTAAGTAAAAATCATGTTAATTTAGTACCTACATTTTTATTGCATTTTCATGTTTTTTTCTTTTAATTTTATGTTACCCAAACAAAATCCTTCCTTTCAGCGGTGTTAAAGCAGAAACTACATGTAAAAATCTCCTTATTTTAATTTAAGATATACTGAAAATTAAAATAAAGACAACATACTAGTTTTCCTCCTAATAGAGAGCTATTTTTATATGAGTTAATTCAAATCCTCACTCGCAAGGATTTCACCTCTCCTTTTTTGTGTTTACATTCAACGTTGGACATGTTAAACCTGCAATGAACCAGGCATTGGTGTGGCCTGCTAGGCAAAGCCATGTGAGTTTTTGGAGTTTCCTTTGAATTACCCATTATTTTTAAGAATATGTAAAACCATGTTGGATTTGTAAATGTTCTCGTCTGTAAATTATTTTTTTTTATAGAAATCGTTACTTATTAATAAGATCAAAATTTATTCTAAAATTTCGCAATATTTTTGATAATTGTGAAAATTTTCTAGCAATATTCTAACTGCAATGGATTGTGCAAATGCAAGTCACTAAATGGGGCAAAACTTAATTTCTCTTCCTTATGTTCACTTTGTTACAAATTTCAGTTTTTAAATTTTTGCATCACTCTTCATATCTCAAAACCTTTGCAGCTTTCTTTCAGCCAAAAATGGTACAAGATAAGGTAATCGGAGCACATTACCCTTGTTCCTTCAGAAAATTTATTAATTGCAGCCTAAGTTCTAACTAAAGACCTAAGGTCCTACTGCGCTTCAAGTGTCCAGCGTTTCCGGAGTAGCAAATAACGCGCGTTTATCCGCATGCGTTATTTGTTATTCCCAAGCCGCATGATGCATCATGCGAAGTCTCCCACCTGTGCTGCTGCCTCGCTCTGCTCTCTCCGACCGCTCGCTGCGCATCCACTCCACTGATTAATAGAAGTATATCCTTTCTCTCATACATTCGATTGGAATGCCTAAACTTGTGTCTGGAATGGTGATTAAGACAGTATGAAAATTCCCATACCAAATGGAATTTTGGTTAGCTAATGGGAATCGATTCCATGCAATCCTTCTAGTTGATGCTGAAGATCAATCTGATTCCCCAGAAAATTACACCCGAAATTCACGTGATCGGCCTGCAGTGATTTGGATGGAGTACGATATACATGATGCACAATACTCATTGGGATTGCACCCTAATTGTTTGCTGAAATGTTGAAATGAATTGGAAGATTGATCTGACTTCATTGTGAGGGGATTCATAGATTATTTTAATGCTTTGTATTTGACTTCAAGGGTTCTTTTGAGGTTCTATCCAATTCTTGCAAGATATAAGAGCTTCTGCTCTTTTTCGGGCTAACGTAATTCTAAAATATTCATTTAGAAACATTTATATGCTGCCTGCCAAATATATGCATTATCTTTTCGGCGGCTCTAGGATCCCATTCATACGAAAAATAAGCTTGTCACTCAGCTGGTATTAGTTTGAAAGAATCATGTATGATAGGTGTTTCAAATTCTAAAATGTTTTTGCAGTCGAAAGTGAAGTTTTTCCTGTATCCTTTTTGGATATAATTTATGGTTTTATTCAGTATGCTGGACCAATACTTGCTATTGGTTTGTAGAAGCTAATATTTTGGTGCTTCACTCTTATTGTTCTTCTAGTAGGGGTGTAAGTTGGGCGCGTTCGGTGCGGGGTTGGGCAAGGTAGGGGTGTAAGTCAGGCGGGTTCAGTGCGGGGTTGGGCAAGGTAGGGGCGTAAGTCAGGCGGGTTCGGTGTGGGTTTGAGTTTGCCCAACCTTAACCCTCTCTTTTACAATCTTTTCTTAACCTTAACCTTAACCTTCACTTTTATAACCTTTTCCCAATCCTAACCCTGACCCTACATTTGCGGGTTGACTTTGAGTTCGACTTCGAGTTGAAGGACTTTGAGTTCGGGTTGAAGGACCTTTCTTTTTAAATAAAAGTATGCTTAGTCTATATCTGGCATGCTTCTTCATTATTTTTTTCTTTGCCTTTAGTAATAATGTCATCTTTTGTCAGATGACTGCTGGTCATCCAAATTGTTCATTCCTTTGTTGAATAAAGTCAAAATCCTTTGAAAAAAATAAGAAAAGAAAAAGAAAAATAACAATATTGGAAGGCGGGGGAATCTCATGACTAGTGGTTTGGTCATGATCTTAGTTTCATGGGATCCTGATTCATTGTAGAATATTGTTATTACATTGTTTATTTGGATTTATTTTCATCAATTAAAGGATTTTCTACAAGTCCTATTTCTACGTAAAGATCGTTCTAAACAATATTACTCAAGAGACAGACAATCTATATCTAAGAGACCGTGCATATATATATATATACATACTAGCACCTACTTTCAACTGACTCTGAAATATAGTTTTGAGTCTTTTTGGTATATGCAATTTGTGGCATCCTTTGATTACATCTGAGAATTTTCTCGTCTTTATCTCAAGCAACAAAAGATGTTGTGCTTACGCAAATATAGACCACTGTTACTTGGGTGTATTTTTATTTTTATTTATTTTTAATGAAGGAGTGCGGGTTTGGACAACTGGGTTTGGGTTGAGCCTGCCCCGACTTACACCCCTATCTTCTAGAATCATGGGACAATACTTAAAGGCAGTCCAGGTTAATCTATGTTCTACTCTAACCATGATGCTGATTAAGCTAAACTGTACATAATCTTTCTCATTGTCAGTGGCACAGTTTACGATGTGTTCATTCTTTGCACCAATATCATGAATTTTCATTAGTCATTGCACCAGTTTTGTGTGAAATATCTTGAAATTCATGTCTTTTTGGTCTAGCACCGAATGCAGCTCTGTAACAATGAAAAACACAGGTTTTTCAAAATCTTGGGTTGATGGTTTAACTGACATTTGTGCTGGGAAATCTGCTAGCTGTATTTCTGACATAAGGATGTCATGCTAGTAATTTGTGGGGTGTCTGTCTCAGGAGTGATTTCTGTGATAAAGAGCCATGGAAATTGCTTCCTCATAGGATCAGCTTCATCAAGCTCAAATTTGCTGGGATTTGCATTTTGTAAAAGTGCTAGTTTGCATGTACTTTGTCTTATAATGCCCATGGCTCATAAGATAATATGGAACTGTCTAGAGATCATCTTGGTAAAGATGTGTAAAAATGGAAGTGTGTGAATGTGGTTCTGAAATTTTGATGTCCTAAATGCAGGGTAGAATATCCATTTTTCCCCAAAACTTTTATGCCGCATGTCATTAGGTATTACAGACAAATGTTAGAACTGGAAAAATTCATACTTCTGTGGGATAATCCTCAATCAATCCTGATTAAAGATGCTTCCATCAGTAACTCTTCTGAGAAAATTTACAGGGGTTATCTGAAGGTATGACTCCGATTCTCGCCATATTTATATGTATGACATGATAACCTATTATATGGTGGCAATTGGAGTTTAATGCTATCATTTTGAGTCTTGAACTTGTATAATGAATGGTCGTGGAGGTTTGGCACCTGGCATCAATGTTTTGTCCCAGATTAGAGCATTAATCCTATTCACATAATCTGAGCCCAGTCAGTTGAGACAGCATGAATCCTATTCTCGTAATCTGGACTGAAAATGGGTTTTGGTGATGTACCTACAATCTGTCTACTGGGTTTCTCACCATAAGAACAGAATTTAGATGGAGCTCCAAGGAGTAGAGGTCCAGCTTCTTTTATATAATAGAACTTAGAAGCCTGCCATCTTTCAATTTGCAACAAACAGATCATGTCCTTAAATGTTGTCATTTTGTTAATGGGTTGATCATTTGCTAGGTTTCTCCACAGGTTAAGGGTTTGAGTAAAGGTTCTGAGTACAAGATGGTCAATGCTGTCAGAGGACTCTTTATCTCTTGGTAAGCGTGTGAACACCATAAGCACTTATTATCCTTGAAAAACAAGAAAGAAAAAGTAAAAAGAGAGGAAGAAGCAAATGTGCAAGGCTGCAAACAGGCAGGCAAGAAAGAAAGCATCAGTCATTTGCATCAATCTCATTTGGAGTGCAAATGCCTCTAGACACAACATGCCAATAAATCTTTTGAATTAATTTTCCAGAAAAGATAATAGCTCTGCAGTGACATTTTATGGCCATTTACTGGACAAGAAACACACTTAA